>JASDQU010013332.1:24314-37057 GCA_032191745.1 Picea mariana
ATACTCTTTTATCGTGGTTGGTATACATGCAATGATGTATTATATTAATGATACAAGTGTTTACATATAAAAAAATAGGCTCACTGGCCTTTAGCATTTAGGCTCTATGACCTAATCATCATATAAGCCCTCTGGCTTATTATAACATGGCTCACTAACCTATAAAACATATTCACATTTACAATCTGGGGCTCGGTCTTGGGGATATTACATCCCCCTCCCCTTATTTATGCACTTTCCTTGGTGTAATATATATATATATACACTTTTACCACCAAAAATTTCAAAAATCTTCAAAAAGATGTGGGTATTCTACCCGCATAGCATCCTCGTGCTCCCAAGTTGCATCCTCAGTACTGTACCATGTCCATTGGACCTTTACTAGATCTATGTCTCAATTCTAGAGTTGCTTGATCTTCCGGTCTAGTATGCACACCAGATGCACTTGAAAAGCACCTTCTTTCTCCACCTGAATCACATTTCAATCAATAACATGATTAGCATCAGGTATATAATTTTTTATCAATGATACATGGAATACATTATGAATATACATTGATGCAGGTAATGCAAGCATGTATTCCACATGCCCAATCCTGTCTATTATTTCAAACAACCCACAATAATGAGATGCCAACTTTCAACAATTTCCCAACTTCAGGGAACTTCTATTGGCCTTCACTTTCAAGAATACATGGTCACCCACTTTAAATTCCCTGTGAATTCTTCCCTTATCAGCATAGATTTTATTCCTGTCTTGAGCAGCCTTTAAATTATTTTTTATTTTTTTAATCTACTCTTCCATTTCCCTAAGTAACTCTAGCCCAACCACTGCTCTATCTGTTGGGTTGTCCCAACTTACATGTGTGTTGCACATTGTTCCATAAGTGCCTCAAATGGGCTTATATTTAGAGATGCTTGGTACCCATTGTTATAAGAAAAATCTACCAAGTGTAGGTATTCTTCCCATTTTGATGGTTTATCCATCACGTACATCCTCAACATATCATCAATCACTTGATTCACCCTCTTTGTTTTCCCATCAGATTCTGGATGATAAGTTGTGCTAAAATTCAAATTTGTTCCAAATCCTTTAAATAATCCTTTCCAGAAATTTGATGTAAACTTTGTATCTCTGTCAGACACAATTGTCTTGGGTATACCATGAAATTGATCAATTTCCCTCATATAAATATCAACAATGTTAGTTTCCTCGTGAGTGAGCTTCACTGGAATGAAATGGGCAACTTTTGTAAGCTTGTCCACCACTACCATGATAGAATCATGTTGCTTACTTATCATGGGAATCTTGGTGATGAAATCCATTGTTACAACTTCCCATTTCCACTCAGGAATGGGTAATGGTTGTAGCAAACCAGTTGGGTGGCTATGCTCAACCTTGAATTTTTGACACTCCAAACATTTGGCAATGTACTCAACAACTTCTTTCTTCATGTCTAGCCAATAATATTGGCTCTTGACAACTGTAATAGTTTTCTGATACCCTGGGTGTCCAGCATAAGGTATGTTATGCATTTCTCTCAATATCAAAATTTTCAATTCTTGGGAATTTGGTACATAAATTATGCTTCTGTACATGAGAGTTTCATCATTTCCTAGCTTGTAGTCTTCATTTTTTTGCTGCAAAATACCTTGCTTAATTTTTCCATTAATTCCATGTATTGCAAGTTTGATTTTGCAACCTCCAAGATTTTGTCTTTCAAATTGGATTGGTACATGCTAATGGATGTAGCATGCAACTCATGCACTCTTCTGCTGAGTGCATCAACCACCTTGTTCTCTTTCCCTTTGATATGCTTTATATCAAAGTCATATTAACTTGCACTTCCAATTCGACCCATCCCGATTCAGAATTTACTTGAACAGATATTAAATTACGAAATTTTCACCACTTAGCCGATTTCTTAAAATTTTCCAAGAATTTTGACAACAAAAATTGGAGCTTTTTCCCAATTTCACATAAGTGACTCCATCAAATTTCTCGACCCATCTAGGTTCAGTGTTGAAAACTAGAGCTTTGATACCATTTAGGCTCACTGGCCTTTAACATTTAGGCTCTATGACCTAATCATCACATAAGCCCTCTGGCTTATTATAACACGGCTCACTAACCTATAAAACATATTCACATTTACAATCTGGGGCTCGGTCTTGGGGATATTACATCCCCCTCCCCTTATTTATGCACTTTCCTCAGTGTAATATATATATATACACTTTTACCACCAAAAATTTCAAAAATCTTCAAAAAGATGTGGGTATTCTACCCGCATAGCATCCTTGTGCTCCCAAGTTGCATCCTCAGTACTGTACCATGTCCATTGGACCTTTACTAGATCTATGGCTTGATTCTGGAGCTGCTTGATCTTCTGGTCTAGTATGCACACCAGATGCACCTGAAAAGCACCTTCTTTCTCCACCTGAATCACATTCCAATCAATAACATGATTAGCATCAAGTATATAATTTTTTATCAATGATACATGGAATACATTATGAATATACATTGATGCAGGTAATGCAAGCATGTATTCCACATGCCCAATCCTGTCTAGTATTTCAAATGACGCACCATAACGAGCTACCAACTTTGAACAATTTCCCAACTTCAGGGAACTTCTATTGGCCTTCACTTTCAAGAATACATGGTCATCCACTTTAAATTCCTTGTGAATTCTTCCCTTATCAGCATAGATTTTATTCTTGTCTTGAGCAGCCTTTAAATTATTTTTTATTTTTTTAATCTACTCTTCCATTTCCCTGAGTAACTCTGGCCCAACCACTGCTCTATCTGTTGGGTTGTCCCAGCTTACATGTGTGTTGCACATTGTTCCATAAGTGCCTCAAATGGGCTTATATTTAAAGATGCTTGGTACCCATTGTTATAAGAAAAATCTACCAAGTGTAGGTATTCTTCCCATTTTGATGGTTTATCCATCACGTACATCCTCAACATATCGTCATTCACTTGATTCACCCTCTTTGTTTTCCCATCAGATTCTGGATGATAAGTTGTGCTAAAATTCAAATTTGTTCCAAATCCTTTAAATAATCCTTTCCAGAAATTTGATGTAAACTTTGGATCTTTGTCAAACACAATTGTCTTGGGTATACCATGAAATCGATCAATTTCCCTCATATAAATATCAACAACGTTAGTTTCCTCATGAGTGAGCTTCACTGGAATGAAATGGGCAGCTTTTGTAAGCTTGTCCACCACTACCATGATAGAATCATGTTGCTTACTTGTCATGGGCAGCTTGGTGATGAAATCCATTGTGACAACTTCCCATTTCCACTCAGGAATGGGTAATGGTTGTAGCAAACCAGTTGGGTGGCTATGCTCAGCCTTGAATTTTTGACACTCCAAACATTTGGCAATGTACTCAACAACTTATTTCTTCATGTCTGGCCAATAATATTGGCTCTTGACAACTGTAATAGTTTTCTGATACCCTGGGTGTCCAGCATAAGGTACGTTATGCATTTCTCTCAATATCAAAATTTTCAATTCTTGGGAATTTGGTACATAAATTATTCTTCTATACATGAGAGTTTCATCATTTCCTAGCTTGTAGTCTTCATTTTTCTACTGCAAAATACCTTGCTTAATTTTGCCATTAATTCCATGTATTGCAAGTTTGATTTTGCAGCCTCCAAGATTTTGTCTTTCAAATTGGATTGGTACATGCTAATGGATGTAGCATGCAACTCATGCACTCTTTTGTTGAGTGCATCAACCACCTTGTTCTCTTTCCCTTTGATATGCTTTGTATCAAAGTCATATTCACTTGCACTTACAATTTGACCCATCCCGAGTCGAAATTTACTTGAACATATATTAAATTATGAAAATTTCACCACTTAGCCGATTTCTTAAAATTTTCCAAGAATTTTGACAACAAAAATCGGATCTTTTTCCCAATTCCACATAAGTGACTCCATCAAATTTCTCGACCCATCTAGGTTCAGTGTTGAAAACTAGAGCTTTGATACCAAATTGTAACATACCCAGCCTTAGACCTGTTGGGCTATGCCACATAAATACTCTTGCGGAAATTCATATATATATATATATATATATATATATATTAAAGTAGACAAATACACTATGTGAATACACAGATTCATGTGGAAATAACAGTAAACATATACATGCAACATACATAGACAATACCCATAAATATAAAGACATGTATAAATACACAACATGCAAATGAACACACAATTGATGCTTATATTTTATAGAATACTACCAACTGTGTGCAAACCTTCCACTATCCTCCCAACCTTAAAACACGCTACTCAAAACTCTCAGTAGTGGGTCACCCCCGAGCTGGGACTAAACTCCACCCGGGTAAAGGGATTCCTAACTAGGATGAGAAAACACATACGACATGAAGGATTTCTTCCAAGGAGCCAACTCAAACTACCATCCTACAGTCTCTCATTCCCCACATGCATTTCCCACCCTAGGAAGTATTCCCCTTATTTCCTCAACAGTCCTTCAATTTTCCCACTTCCCTTCCATGGCTTCAACAATAGGTTAGACATGAAGTCTCAGAGCACTGTATCTGTAGTTGGTCTCCCTTAGGAAATCACTTTCCCAAAAATTCTCTCACCTGGAGAGAGTTTCTCACGAGCCTAACAACCTGCCTCTTCAATCCCACAGGCCTGACAACTTGTTTCTTCAGTTCAGTTCTTAAGTCAACCAGTTACAGGTAATGGTGAAGACAACAATAGTGTTCAACTAAGGCACAAGTGATGGTAGAAACAACATTTAGGGCATGGAGCATATGACATCAACAATGACGCTCAGGTGAGGAACAATATGGGCCCGGGTAGGAACAATGTGCTTCTTATGATAGAGAGGTACCACGTACAATTCCCGAAGTGCATGCAAGAGCGTGAGGCCAAAAATGTTGGAGTGAATGGAAAATGGCTTGTGAGTGCAGAAACATCCATTCACTGGTGAATGGGTAGAATAGGAAAATGGACTAATTATACCCACATATATTTGCATGCACCCTTGATGACACTTGGCTCTCAGGGAGCTCGTTTCTCTCCACTTTGGATTCATTCTCTTTCCCATAAGAACTTAGGATAACATAATTATCCTCACCATAGTATTTAGGAATAATATTATAATATTCCCTTGGAGATAAGCCATCTAGCTTAGCCCATTTCCTAGGCTCTTATCCCCCCACCTTTCTCTTCCTAGTGGAGTTTAGTCCCCCATACTATTTTATCGTGGTTGGTCTACACATAGTGATGTATTATATTAATGATACGAGTGTGTACATATACAAAAATAGGCTCACTGGCCTTTAGCATCTAGGCTCTTCGACCTATCATCACATAATCCCTCTGGCTTATTATAACCCGACTCACTAGCCTATAAAACATATTCACATTTACAATCTGGGGCTCAGTCTTGAGGGTGTTACATAGGAAATCGGCTAACAGTAAAAGAATTACTTTAGTTAGCAAAAAAAAAGTTTTTATGTGTATTCTGCACTGTAATGTCCCTATGTTGGGTTGGGGGAATGTAACAATAGGAGTAGGGGGGATCATATTATATCCCAAGGTAAAAATTGAAATAACTTTTTCTTAGGGTTTAGGAAAGTCCAAAAATAACCAATATAAAGCTTATGTTATTTATCAAGGTCTTCTCCTAGCAAAGAAAATCGGAACAAAATCTTTGATTGTCATAGGAGACTCAAGCATAGTTATCAAAATAATGGTCTTGAAATCAATCTCGTTCAATAGCAATCTTGCTTCAATTATAGCTTGAATCCATAAGGAGGTATGTAGTCTACATAAGGTTTCATTCTATCAAGTACTAAGAGAACACAACTATTAGGGTAATTCCCTAGCCAACGAGGCCACCATTCTTAAAATATGGGCACTTCAGAAAAATGGGGGGTGACACTATCATGCAATTCCTTAACTCCTTAAGGATAAGAATATGAAGACATGTTACATCAAAAATACATCTCCACTTGTCACAATGACATTGTCATTAGAGATCAAGCAATGAGATTGGATTTGAAAGGACTACCCACCTCCCTCTCTCATGCTCCAATTTAACTATGTTATGCTTCTTGAATCCCTTGGAAAGGATTTTCATCAACAAGGTGGCATAATGAATCAAGGGGTGGAAGAAGCTAGTAGTTTCATATGGAGTAAGATCGTACAACCTGAAATTTGACTTGTAAGAGCCACTCTCAGTGTCTTGATGGTATTCTAGAATTTTTATTTGAAAGTTACAGTATTTGGGCATGCTTAGTGTGTAGTTATTTCTGTGTTTTGGTTCCTATAATCTGGGTGTGCTTAGTGTGTGTTTACTATGTTCTAGTTATTCCTCTATTTCTTGACACTTTTTCCTTGGCTCTTATTCAACATATATCCCCCTAGTTCTCTAGGTTTTACTTTCAACTAGCTATTACCTCTTGGTGCCTTGGTCAAACTCCTTTGGGAGTATGGTTCTCTGGTTATGTTGGGCTCTGGATACTTTGGTCTACTCAAATTTGGTTTCAGAAAATTCTAGTCTCTTGGTGCCTTGGTAGTTTTTTGGTTTGGTTTGTGGAGAAAGGGTGCCCTTTTGTGTGTTAGATTCAGGGCTCTCCCTAGAAAATTCCATTTCTACACCAGTTTGAGCCTTAGAATTCTGCCATTTCCAGGCACCTTTTGTAGATTTTAACCTTGTACAATTATTTACTGCAAACAAATTTTCAGTAAAAGAACAGAAAAGATACAATGAAAAATACACACATTACACTGATATTTTTCCCCTAGAAACCCAAATCAGGAAAACCAACATAATCTATATTCATCTTCACTTCATACATTTTTTACAATACAATATATACAAGATCTCATAGCATCCAAAACCCTAATCTAATAACCCGGATTAGTCAACAACCCTAATTCCTTAACCGGAAATATAAAACCATCGGCGAAAACCATGTGCCAAAAAACCACCCAAAAACAGACACAAAAGAAAACCGCGATTTTTTTTTTCTAGGGGCGTTGCCCCTGAACCCCTGTGACCCCCTAGGAAAGGGGGCTCTCCACCCCCCTCTTATCCCCTACAAAAATAATATAACACATACCCAACATTCTCCCACTTGTTGTTTTATTTGCATACAAGGGTTACATAATCAACAATCCAGGGAAACAATGGCCATAGATCCTCTACACCAAGAGAACTTCTCAATGATCACAAATTTTGTTAATGAATCTGCAACATTTGTTAAAGTGTCCACATTCATCAACAACACCTTCTTTTCTTCAACCATGTCTCTCACAAAGTGATATTGAACATCGATATGCTTTGTCTTTGAATGATAAGTTGGGTTCTTTGCCAGAAAAAATGCACTCTAACTATCACACTCTATCCTTACAGCTTGTTGTACCAACCCAATACCTGAACACAATATTTGTAACCATACTGCTTCCTTTCATGCATGAGTGGTTTCCATGTATTAAAATTTTGTGGTTGAAAGTGCCACTACATACTGTCCTTTTATCATCCAACTGATTGCTTCTGCAAACAGATTAAACACATACCCGTTTGTAGATCTTCTATGATCCAAATCTCCAGCCCAGTCTGCATCCACAAAGCCATGTATGTAAAACACTTTGTCTAAACCTAGTCTTCCTTCATAGCACAATCCATAACTAGTAGTGCCACACAAATACCTAAAAACTCTCTTTACTGATGTCCAATGCTCCTTCTCTGGTTTTGACATATACCTTCTCAAAAATCCCACAGCATGTGCAATGTCTGGTCTAGTACATACCATTGCATACATCAAACTACCAACCTCACTTGCATATGGAACACGAGACATGTCCTCCTCCTCTTCATGTGTCTTGGGACACTGATTTGCAGATAACTTTACACCTACAGGAATAGGGACCCTGGCTGGTTTACATTCCTGCATATTAAACCTATGCTATATGGTATTGACATATTTTCTTTAATTTAACTAGATTTTTCTATTTTCCCAATCTCTTTTAATTTCCATGCCCAAAATGAAATTTGNTAATCTCCTTGTTGTTTCCTATCAACAACATGTCATCCACATACAATACCAAATAAATCAAATGATCACCAATTAATTTAAAATACACACAATGATCCTCTTTTCTTCTTGTGAATTCAAGTCCCACCATATAAGTATCAATTTTTTGATACCACATCCTTGGTGATTTTTTAAAACCATACATGGACTTTTTCAGCGTGCATACCAACTCCTTCTTTCCCTTCACAACAAAGCCTTATGTTTGATTCATGTAGATTTCTTCTTCTAGAACCCTATTTAGGAATGTTGTCTTCGCATCCATTTTTTCTACTTCAAAATCAAACGCAACAACAATAGATAACATAAATCTAATAGAGGTTAAATTGGAAATAGGAGAAAAAATCTCACCAAAATCAATTCCCTCAACCTAGGAATAACCCTTTTCTACTAATCAAGCTCTGTATTTCTCCACTTTTCCTTTTGCATTCAGTTTCTTTTTAAATGCTCATTTGCTTCCAATGGAATTTCTTCCAATCGACAAATACACTATATCTCAAGCCTCATTCTTATCCAAGGCTTCCATTTCTTCGACCATGGCCTTTTTCCAGAGTTTTCCATCCTCTAAATCCACTACCTCCCTAACAGTTCTAGGATCATCATCAATAATAGACAAAGAAAAATTTGAACGAAATCAGGTGGAGTATATGTTTATGGTATCATTTTTTCTCAAACCGATCTCCTTAATACCAGAGCATGAGGATCTTCTTCTTTTGATTCATGTTCTTCTCCGAGTTTGATTCATCATCCCTTGACTCAAACTCTATTTTATCTAGTTCTTCCTTACTTGGTAGGACTTCCTGTTTGACAACATCTTTCATTTCTCTAAATACCACATCTTGGATATACACAACCTTCTTAGTTTATGGGTTCCAAAGCTTATAACCTTTGACACCATCTTTATACCCAATAAAGATACAGTTTTCAGCCTTCTTATCTAGCCTACTCTTGTTTTCCTTTGGAAAATGAACATAAGCCTCACAACCAAATACCTTGAGATGTGTGAGAGAGGTTTTATTACCAATCCATACCTCATGTGGAATCTTGTCATCCAGTGTTGATGAGGGTGAATGATTGACCAGGTAACATGCATTACCCACTTCCTATGACCCAAATTATTTCCCTAACTCGACACCACTAAGCATGCACCTTTCTTTTTCCATCATCGTCATGTTCATAATTTCTGCAACTCCATTTTTCCGAGGTGTATAAGGAGTAGTATTATGCCTTTCTACATCACATTTCTTACAAAATTCTTCAAATTCATTCCCACAGAACTCTCCATCATTATCCATCCTTAACACCTTAATTCTTTTCTCTGTTTGATTCTCAACAAGAGCCTTAAACTCTTTAAACATGTCAAAGACTTCATATTTCTTCCTGAGAAAAATATCTCCAAGTATTCCTTGAGAAGTCATCTATATATGAGACATAATACACAAATTTTCCCAATGATGGAACTAACACAAGTCCAAACACATCACTGTGCACTAGCTATACAATTCCTTCTTCCCTCATTGCACCAGAGGGGAATCTTACATGATTCTTCTTCCCATATACACATTCTTCACAGAATTCAAAATTCAGAGAGTAGTTAGACATACCTTCAACCATACCTTTACCATGTAGTAGTCGAAGACTCTTCTCTCCGATATGCCCCAGTCTTTGATGCCACAACATAAACTTTTCTCCAGAGACTGTAGGGGTTTTTTCTTCTTAAGCTCCAATATCAGGAACAACGGAACTATTACAGCCATCACTAATAGTGCTTCCTTGCATCTTATACAAAGTTCCAATCCAAACTCCCTTCAACAACAACATTGCTCCTCGAACCATCCTGCAAGTTTCTTTTTCAAATACTATTTTTACCCCTGCATCGTCCATTTTTCTTACAGAAATAAAATTTCTGGCCTATCCTGGGATGTGCAGAACACCAAGAAGTGTTCTAATCCTTCCATCTATGAGCCTCAACTTGTCTCTTACTCATCCTATGATTTTTTTTTGTCGATTCATCACCTAGGAAAAAATTACCTCCATCATACCTTCCATATCCATAGAACCACTCCATGTGGGGATTCATATGAAAGGATGCATCTGAGTCAACCATCCATGCCTCATGATATGCATGTGTTCTTGAATAAGCCAAGTACACATCCCCTCCTTCTTCCTTGGAGGTCTTTTATTTTGTAGAGGGAGCACCTTCAGATCCCTTCACTCTCTCAACGTTCTTGGATCTACATTTCTTCTTGAAGTACCCTTCTTTTCCACATATCCAACATACCTTTACAAAATTTCTGGGAGATTTAGATCTACCCTTAGATTTAGATCTCCCACTTGAGGACTTAGATATATTTCTTTCCCGGGAGCATCCTCTTGCAAATAATGCATATGTGCTATGTCCTTCCATGTTCTTCTGTCTCATCTCCTCCGACAACAAGGATGAGACCACATCATCAAAAGTTAAGGTAGTTGTATTACTACCTATGGCCACAAACAAACTATCCCACAAGTCTGGTAAAGAGCATAGTAAACTGATACACTTATCTTTATCTGAAATTTTAATCTCAACAGATAATAACTTACTTACCACAGTATTGAAGGCATTCAAATGCTCTCTCATCGAGTCTCCATCTCTCATCCTCATGTTATGCAACTTCTTCCGTAGGAAAAAATTATTTACTAGGGACTTGGACTGATAAAAGTTCCCCAAATTATCCCATAACTCCTTGGTTGTAGCTTCCCATGAAACATTCAATAATACTTAATCTAAGAGACACAATCAGATTGTGCACTTTTCCTTCTGATCCAACTTTTTCCAGTCATCTGTTGACGTTTTTGTAGGTGCAGTACCTGGATCCATTGTGATCCACTGATCTCTGTCTACCAACATATCTTCCACATCTCAAAACTTTTCCCATTAAATTTTTCAATCTTTATTTTCGAACTACTCTCCATTTCTTTTCACTTGAAAAATCAATACCGTAGATATCCCACTGTAACAAGGATTATCATACTCCCAATCCAAACCCCTGACCACAGATGAGTCCCCCTAAAGCCAATAATTTCTCTGGTACCAAATGTAGATTTTATCCTTGTACAATTATTTACTGCAAACATATTTTCAATAAAAGAACATAAAAGATACAATGGAAAATACACACATTACACAGAGATGTTTCCCCTGGAAACCCAAACCAGTAAAACCAACATATTCTATATTCATCTTCACTTCATACATTGTTTACAATACAATATACATATAGGATCCTGTAGCATCTAAAACCCTAATCCAATAACCCTGATTAGTCAACAACCCTAATTCCTTAACTGGAAATAGAAAACCATCAGTGAAAACCATGTGCCGAAAAACCACCCAAAAACGAATGAAACAAAAACTGCCAAATTGTTTTTTTAGGGGCGTTGCCCCCAAACTCCCACCCCCCTGTGACCCCCCAAGAAAGGGGGTGATTCGCCCCCCTCTTACTCCCCAATGCGCCCGACGCAACGTAGACACGAGTTCTAACCATGCAAAGAATATAACACATACCCAACACCTTTGCTCAATGTGTTTTATTGATGGATTATAGGGAAGCACTTGAGTTTCGATGGGTTATTCCAATGCATGACGAGTCCATATAATGAAACATAACCTCTATTTTTTCGTTGACTTCTAAGGTTCGTGAAAATGAACATCAATTCAATTCACAAAATGTAACAATTACGAATGCTCCAGTTCAATAAAAGAATACAAATATATGTCTTGGAAGAATAATACAATATGTTAAGGAATATGGTCATCAATCTTATCAAATATTCTCACTATGCCACATCCAATCACAAGATGTCAACAAATTCTGTCCAAGAAAATTTTAAGGAGGATGACACAATTCACCAAATGCTAGGAGATATGAATATTAGACACCAAGAATCCCTTCCTTCCAACATTGGGAAAGAAGAAGCTAACAACCACCATGTGTTTCATTAATATATATGCTTAGTAAAGCAATTAGAATACTAGGTATTTTTTTAAAGTTGTATACCTGCAAGAAATTCTAGGATGTATTAACTATGGAATTTTGCAAGCTCTGTTTTGTGGCATGAAAGAGCTGCTTATTTTGCTTGAAATTTTAGAACAAAAATATTTTGTACTTTTGCTATTTACCTCTACTATAACTTTTATAATATAAATTTTCCTAATTTCATTAAAAACAAAAAAGAGATATAGGTATTAGGTGGTTTATGAGGCATTCCCAATACCAAAAGATTTGCAAATTTAAAAGGGTGCTATGATTTCTCAATTTTTTGTGACAACATCATATTCCCTCATCTTAATTCTGACATCATTAATGATTTCAATGTCGTGAACTGTTTGACTTGTCATCACTATCTATGTGATCTCAATAATTACAAACTATTGTTATAATAATATCTCTATAAAATAATTTTATTTCACATTAGTACTTGTTTTTGTATTGTGAATAATCCCACATAAGCAACAACTATATAAATAAATAAAGTCATCTGGGTCTAGCTCAGGTGGTTAAGAGGAGGATCATTATAGCCCCGCCTAGGTTCAATTCCCACAAGCGACATGTTGAGCTCTTGTCAAAAATATATTGTTGAAACAATTTGGAC
>JASDQU010013332.1:37569-48595 GCA_032191745.1 Picea mariana
GTATATGAGTCTAGGCCTTGTAGTGTTATTATTACTTTGAACAGGGAATTGTATAGGATACCCGAGGCAGTCCCACCTAGTGTTATTTCCTTGATCTCTACCAAGAAATGTAGGAATGTCATATCTCAGATGGGGAAGTTTTTCTTCTTCATGATTCTCTCTCGGAATGAGAGAAAGATCACAACCACATCCAGGCTCTCTTCGGTGGACCTCCCCAAATAGCAGAAGAAAGTAGATAAGTTCATCGAAGAATACTTTGATATCTTCTCCTCACCTACCAGGGTACCTCTGTAATGTCAGGTCAAGCACCCCATCGATCTGACCCCCAGCGCACCACTGCCCAATGGGCCAGTCTATCATCTCTCTATGTTAGAGAATGAGGGGATCAAGCGACAGATCCAAGAACTACTCCACAAGGGGCACATCCATCCTATCTCATCACCTTGTGGATGCCTAATTGTGCTGGTATAGAAGAAAGATGGAACATGGTGACTTTGTATTGATTACAGAGCCCCGAATAAAATCACAGTCAGAAACCGGTACCCAATTCCCTGAATCGACGACCTCCTTGATCAACTCACGGGAGCCAAATACTTCAGTAAGATTGATCTGAAGTCTAGCTACCACTAGGTCCTGATAGAATAGACATATGTATGGAAGACTGCCTTCAATTCAAAAGAAGGCATTTTTAAATGGTTGGTCATGCCCTTTGGTTTGACAAATGCTCCAACCACTTTCATGAGGATGATGGACAATATCCTATGACCATTCACCAATTTTGTAGTGGTGTATCTAGATGAAATTCTCATTTACAACAAGTCTTGGGAAGAACACTTGCAGCATATTCAACGGGTTTTGCACACCCTATGACAACACAAGCTATACGCCAACTTGGAAAAATGATCCTTCGGCATGGACAGGGTCCATTACCTGAGATACATTGTTGATCAACATGGCGTACATGTGGATCCAACGAAGATCCAAGCCATCCGTGACTGGCCAGCCCCAACCACACTCACTGACTTTGGAGCTTCTTGGGCCTTCCCAATTTCTATCGCAGGTTTTTGTTGGGATTCTCCCATATTGCATGGGCCCTCAATCAAATAACTAGGGGTGGTAGTAAGGAAAAATTTGCGTGGCGCCGGTCCCAACAACAAGCGTTCGATGATTTGAAAGAATGCTTATGCTCAACCCAAATACTTTCACTACCATACCTGCAACAACACTTTGATATTGAGATAGATGCTTCAAACTATGTTATGGGCATCGTTGTCACTCAGCACGGCCACCCCGTGTCCTATTATAGTGAGACACTATCATATGTTGTTCATAAGTACCCTACTTATGACAAAGAAATGTAATCCATTGCGCAAGCTTGTCGCCAGTGGAGACATTACATTCTTGGGAAGGAGACAATCATCCACAATGATCATAAGCCACTGCAGTTCATGTGAACACAAGGCAAATTATAGAATGACCGCCATCAAAAGTGGTCCACATACTTACAACAATTCCACCTCAACATCAAGTATAAAACATGAAGCACCAATTTCATCATTGATTGCCTCAGTAGACCTCCAGTCATGACACTCACCACGGTGCTAGACTCTTGCGGCCATGAGACCTCTGGATGGTCCCAACTCTATGAGACAACCCCGAACTTCCCCACCACCTACCAAATGTTTGGTGCAAACACAGTTGTCAATAATTTCCATCTTTGGGATGGGTTGTTGTATCATCTAGGGCATATCTGCATTCCATCAAGCGAGTGAGCAAAGCTGATATGGGAAGCCCACTACAGTTGGGTGGCAGTACACTTCGGCATCCAAAAGACATTGGTGATGCTACATAAACTTTTCTACTAGCCAAAACTTCGACAGGAGGTCAACAAGTATATCAGGTCATGCACTGCCTGCACTATTTCCAAATCGGCCACTAAGAAATAGGGCATGTACACCCCTATTACTACTTTTGATATGCCATGGGAATACATCTCAATGGACTACATGTCGGTCCTCTGGTCCACCAAGCGGTGAAATGACTGTGTTTTTGTGATTGTTGATCGCTTTTCTAATATGGTGATTCTGGTTGCCTGCAAGAAGAGCATCACATCAGGAGCCACTGCCAAGCTCTTCTTTGAACGAGTCTGGGTACATTTTGGAATCCCACAAACCATTGTCTCAGATCGGGACAGTCAATTTCTCAACACATTCTAGTCGAGCCTCTGGTCACTGTTGGACACCAATCTCATCAAATCCACGACCTTCCACCCCCAGACAAATGGCCAAACCAAGTTTGTAAATCAAATTATCATGCATATCCCACGCATGTATAATTCCAAGCACCCTCGCACATGGGATGAGAGTCTTCCCTATGTCCAGTATAGCTACAACCGAGCCCTGCATAGCTCAACTAACCATAGCCCCTTTCAGGTGGGGTTGGGATTCCAACCATTGGGTCCTATAGATGTTGCATTTCCCCTTGTGGTCACCTCAAATGACTCATCTCCTGCTCCAACTGAAGCTGACAAAGCCACCCGACTCATTGAGCAGATCCAACACATCTTCCAACAGGTTCAGGATATCCTATAGAATTCTAATGACAAGTACAAGCAACACCATGATCAACATTGGGTGCCACATAAGTTTCAGGTGGGCGACAAAGTTTGGTTGCACTTGCAGAAAGAACACCTTACAGGACCCCATCGGAAGCTTCTCCCACTCCGTTATGGGTTGTACACCATTACCAAGGCTATGGGGGATAATTATTTTGAGCTCAACATTCCTCCTTTCCTTTGCCTTCACCCAGTGTTCAACATGGACCTCCTTCAGCGTTATATCCCACCATTATTGGACACTTGAGACGTAGCAGAACATCTGACACCAACAGAGCTCAACCCCGACTGCATACAAAATGAATACAGTGATCATATTGTGGACACACAGATCAAGGGCACTCAACAACAAAGGATCCAGCGTTATTGAGTCGTCAAAGCAGGGAAGCTCCTGCACCAACGCAAGTGGCTAACCCAGGGCCAAATTCAGTAGAAATTTCCTCATTTTATGGGGGGACTCAAAGCAATGGAGACCATTGCTTCCTAAGGAGGGAGGATTGATCCAGGTGGATATCGATGGCCACCCACCTTTTTTAGCTGGCTCAAAACAACTTTCTGGCAATTTTGGTAATTTACTATTTTTAGCAGTTTTTTGGGTCCTGAACTTCCGGAGCCATTTTGAGGCCCTAAACGATGTTTTTTTGGGTCGGAAAATTTCATTATGAATATTTCGTCAACAGTTGTATTCCTCAAATAGATCTTTCCAACGGGCTATCGTACGCCTACAACGAAGATCGTATGCAAAAGTTACGACCCCGAGAAGTTGATGTACTGACTTACCCAAACAGGGCCCACATGACTTGGCACTTCATCTCCTAGAGTTAGGTTTTTGGATGTCTGGGGTTTTGACACTCCTGTTTATTGTAAAAAGGCCTTCAAAGCCTCATTGTAATCATATTCTTGAGATTGAGCACAACCGTCACATCTCTTCTCAAAGATAAGCCGCCACCATTCCAACAAGCTTGTTTTCCGCTGCATTTTACAGTTTCAGCTGCATTTTACAGTTTCAGCTTATTTCCTTATTGAATAGAAAACCAATTTTACTGTATCTCTGTTATTCTATGTTAAGCATATGTTAATAATCTGTAGTCATTTTGTTCTGCTCTTAAAATCCGGATCAAGATATTTTATAATGAAATACACATAAATGTTTCTAGAAACAAAGAAATACAATAATACATGATTTCTATTAATGAAAAAAATGTAGAGGGACTGTAAAAATATAGAGTGCGAGACTCGCTAGAATGGTGGCAACTTTATCTCTAAGAAGATATGTGACGTCTACGCTCAATCACTAGAAGATGATTATAATGGGGATCTGAAGGCCTTTTTATAATAAACATGAATTCCAAAACCCTAGACATCCAAAAAGCTAACCCTATGAGGTGAAGCTCCAAAAGTCACGTGGGCCCTGGTGGGGTAAGTTAGTACATCAACTTCCTGGGGTTGTAACTTTTTCATACCATCTCCGTTTTATGTGTGTGATAGCCCGTTGGAATGGTATTTTCAAGAAATACACATTATGCCATTAAACTCTAACTCCATCTATAATTTGACTATGTAAATCCAAGTAAACATTGTTTAGAGCCCCAAAACAACCCTGGAAGTACAAAAAGATGTATTGAAATGAAAATTTCCAAAATAATCCAGTTGGAATAGGTGGGAGGCCACCATTATCCACCTGGATGTTGTGTAGGGATTTAGGAAAACCTTGGAAGTGCAGAACCCACAATTACAAAGAAATGTCCCCATTACAGAGAAACATGTTGAACTGAAAACTGTCAAGATGAGCCAGTTGGAATTTGGAATAGGTGGGTGGCCACCAATATCAACCTGGATTAGTCCTCCCCCCTTAGGAATAAATGGTCTCCATTGCATTGAGTGACTAGGGAAGAGAGGAAACCTTTTAATGAATCTGAATCTTGGTGAGTTGCATGCCTTATTGGAGAAGTTGCACTGCTTAGTCTGTGGAAGACTGTCATGAACTTGTTGTTGGCGGGGTTGAATCTATGCCACTAACCTGTTGTCTCTGGGCTTGACGGGGCATTTTGTAGGCACCATCGTAGGTGAAGAAACAATATCTTCTTTCTCTTCTGTAATATGATTTTGTTGGATAGAAGGTGATGAGGATGCAATGGTTGCAGTGGCCTTCTATATATCCTTTGAACAGACTGTGAAGAGGTTGAATTTTGCAATATGAGAGATTACCTTGCAACACTGCTTTGGTGGAACAATAGTCGGAACTACCTCTGGTATCCTTTAGATATGACCCCCCATAGTAATAATGACACTAGTTGGATTTCAAGACTCATAAAAAGCATGGCATTTCCACATATATGGTTGGCCCTGTTAGCACATAGAATTGTAGTCCAATAGTCTCCTTGAAGTGCACCATTGATTTTGAATTTGGTGTTGCGAACTGGCACTATGAACTGGTTGAAGAGGAGCGTTGGGGGTTGGTTAGCTTGCAAACATATTTGTTCACATTCATAGACATAAAAATCAATCCCATGGTTACCAGGTACTCCATGAGGTTTTTCATACTGTGTTAAAGGCTGAGAAGAGGGTTTTGGCTAATCCATGAATTAGGTGTTGCGAACTGTTAGTCAGACGTTGCAAACCCTTTGTTCCAGGCCTACTGAAGTTTCTATCTTTCACATCCTTGAAATTAAGCCTCTAAAATCAATATTTTTACCCTTATTTAGATTGAGTCATGTGGTCCATCTTTTAATTGAAACATATTTTAAAGTTTCATATGGTTTTCATGCTTAAGACTAGATTTTATGATGGTTCAAAATCTGTTTTAACAGAGTTTTTTTCAGTCTTCCTTTCATGAAAATTCTCAGTTGTTTCTCTTATCCCTCTATGTTGAAGAGTGCTCTGTCTCTTTTATAAATGTGTAGAAAAGTAGGGTGTATCAGCTCTGGATAAGGTCAACCTCTTTAAAATAGTTTGACTATCATTGAAACCTTATTTCCTGTGTACTATGTTTTCACACACCAACTGTCATAATAAATTACAAAAAGCAGCCAAGCAGTGATTATACATGTTGGCCAAGGTGGATATTAGAAGAAGCTCCAGAACTAGAAAATAAAGGCATTGATCTTCCCAAAAACAATATCAGTTTTGGTCAAATTTCTTGTTTCATGCATTTTACACATTTTGGTGATTGTTATGATTTGTAAGCCATGATTATCAGTTTCGGTGATTTCCTTTAGTCAATATCATTAATAATATGAATTTTACAACCTTCTTGGGACACCTGATGGAGTTTTGAAATGATAAAACATTGGAAAAAGTGAAATGGGTGCTACATGAGAGTTCGCAGCACCTGAACTCATTGGCGTAGCGAACTGGTATTTATGACAGTTTTTAAGAAATTAACACACAATAGAGGATTGTTTTTCTTGTAAATTTTGAATGACAATATGGCTTCCTCTAAAATATGGTGTGGAGGAAAAAAATGGTGTTTTTGACTTCTCACAAAAAATATTCCTGACCCACTTCGTGTTTTTTGAGAAAAGAAAAAAACATCACCTACAAGAAAGTTCGCAGCGCATGCTGTCACAGGCGCTGTGAACTCCAACAATCCAAAAAATTTGAGCTTGGGAAGGCTTCCAACTATGAAGAAAGGTTTGAATGGTATCCTAAGAGTTATTTGGACATGAGGGACATGTGTTCCATCTTGAGATAAAGTAGGATGACCTGTTTAAAAAGGCATTTATCACAATAGACAAGATCCCAAAAAATAGGATTTTGTTAAGTTTTTGTTGGAATATTTTGTAACAAGACTCCTAAATGGAGGATCCTATGTAGCTCCTTGGTTTCGACCTCCTTAGGGTAGAGAGATATCATTCACTATAAATGAAAGGGATTTTGAGAAGAAAAGGTTAGGATTCATGATCCAAGAGAGGAGAGAGTTGGAGGAGCAGTTTTAGTTGCACAAGTGTAAGTCTGAGGGCCTGTTGTAATTAGAATTTTTTCCATTAGAAATTCATGAGAGTTGTTTATTATAATTTGTGTTCTTTATTATCATTTTACCTTTTTATATTGCTTGAATGGAATTGTAGGAATTGAATATCAATGGTTTTTCATGAGGCAAGAGATTCATGACCTGCAAATGATTTGTAGTAATTTCCTCCTTTCATGATCTCTATTCTAGTAATATTTTAAGTCATTTTTGCAGAGAGAATCTTTGCTTGATGATTTCTTCTTTTTGTTATTTTTCTTATACCTCCATCCATCAATTATAGCCCTTTTTTTCTGGTATGATATTGAATTTATTTGATCTGTAGGATGTGTTGACTCCATGCCCAATAGAATGACTTTGTAGACTGTATTCTACCCTCCTCCTTTCTCTTCCTTGTTGATCCACCCTTTTAAAATTGATTTAATTTTTCAGGTTGGAATGATATGGGAGAGACCTTTCGTTTTGATATTGTCATATAACAAATATTTTGTTTCTATTGTGTAAACCATATTTAAGACACTTTGTTAATGGAAATCAATATTTTTCCTTATCTCTTCATTGTTATCTTACTTTGATTTCAGCTAAGTGAATGTTTCGTTTAGTTGGTTGCATTTGTATTTCAGTATATGTTATATTGTGATAATGCTTGCAGATATATCAGAGCTTTGTTCTTTGTCTTGAGAGGTTCTCATTTCATAGAGTCTTCTTCATATATTTACTTGCTACCTGATGTAGATGATAGATATATTACACTCTTCTTATCTGATCTTCCACCCTCATTTAATCTTTAAAACCCTGATTTTAAGTTGTCTAAAGCCTCACTTGTTGGTCTATACTTTGGTATTACCTTCTGTGATTGACATATTTTATGATTTTTCCTCATCCATTTGTCACCTTGATATAAACAATTATCTATAAATTTTGATGGGTATTGGGCTTGCACTCATGGCAGTCTGAGTGTGACTCTTAGTGCTAACGTTTTTGGCACCGTTTTCGGGGACGACAATGAAGACACCTTACCTAGGTGAACTATGATGATTAGATCTAACTTTGGATGGTTAAATGAAGCTAGAAACTTTTATACTTCTTATCTTTCACCATGGTGACTCCACTGTTCAGAGATCTTTTGGCGAATTCACTATTTTGAAATGGACAAGATCCTAGCTCAGAGGTATGCATTTTGTGACTTCTCTTGTATACCTGGATTTCCAAATCTTGTACTTGATAGAGAAGTATGGGAACCTTTCCTTCCGAGTTTTGGGGGAAACGAGCATGATCATCCGGGTGAACACTTGTTGGATTTTCACGAGTGTATGAATAGGCTAAATATTAATCATGAGGATGTTCTTATTAAACTGTTCATATTTTATTTGGAAGGACATGCTTGTGAGTGGTGTAGAACCCTCCCTGTTGCTAGCATTCATTCATTGAAAGATTTTCATAATGCATTCAATGATTATTGAAAATAGAGGTATTATGTTGATATGATTTATGAGGAATGTTGTATAGAATTTGATCTTTTTATATAAAAGATCTCCAATTTTAAAGATCAGAGTGATAGTAGTGAAGGTATTGTTGAAGGAGTATTTGTTCCTCATGTTCCTCAACCAATTTCCAGTGTTTTTCAAAGTGATATACTTTTCCAGGAAATTGGAATAGAAGAAAATAATCACACAAATGAAATTGGGAACAATCATGAAACTGGTAATATGTAGAGACAATCCAAACTTCAGTTGGAAAAACATGAAGAAATAACTATCCTTGATCCAACGGTAGCTAATTTGGAGGATTTTATCAACCTAAGTTATGCACATTTTAGCTCAGAACAAAAGGATAGAAAAATACTTAATGTAACAGATTTTGCACATGAGTTGTCTCAGCTAGGATTTCACCATGAGCTCCATGATCCAGTATCTTTTTAATGGATAAAAATTTTCAGAAGGCCCCTTATGTTGCAACTTTGGATTTGATAAGAATTTGCAGTTGTAAGTATGAACTATTGATTAATTTTCTACTGCAAAGGTTATATTAGTTTTATGCTTTCATCTGCAATATACAAGAAACTTGTTTTACTAGCCAAATGATTGCATGGCTTCACTGGAAATATTATTATACTTAAGCAAAGAATCTCAGCTGGATATACTAATGTAGGAATGTATATAAATAAGCTTGATATGAAAGCATTTGGTTTGCATTGAGCATTTTTTCAGTTTTCAATAAATGATTAAAGGTGCTCTCAAGGCATAGACAGAGTATAGATTGCAAAGATGGAATGGATAAGGCACTGGAACTGCATGTTCTTGAAGCCTCACAAGGAGGTCTCCATGCTATGTGGAGCTAGAAATTGCTCCTCCAACTCTATCCTCTCTTAGATCATGAATCCCACCCTTTTCTTCTCAAAATCCATTTCATTTATAGTAAATGATCTCTCTCTACCATAATGAGGTCGAAACCAAGGAGCTACATAGGATCCTCCTCCATTTAGGAGTCTTGTTGCAAAATATTCCAACAAAAACTTAACAAAATCCTATTTGTTGGGATCTTATCTATTGTGATAAATGCCTTTTTAAACAGGTCATTCTGCTTGATCTGAATATGGAACACATGTACCTCATGTCCAAATAAATCCTAAGAGACCATTCAAACCTTCCTTCATAGTTGGAAGCCTTCCCATAGCTTGAATTTGTTGAACTGTTAGATTTCGCAATGCCCGTGACAACATGCGTTGTGAACTTTCCTGTAGGTGATGTTTTTGGATTTTCTCCAAAAATATGAAGTGGGTCAAGATGAATTTTTGTTAGCAAGTAACAAACACCATGTTTTTCCTCCACACCAAATTTCAGAGGAACCCATATTTTCATTCAAAATTTACAAGCAAAACAGTCCTCTGTCGTGTGCTAATTTCTTTAAAATTGTCATAAATACCAGTTCGCAACGCCAGTGAGTTCAGGCACTGAAAACTCTCCTATAGTAGCTCATTTCACTTTTTCCAATATTTTTTCATTTGAAAACTCTATCAGGTGTCCCAAGAAGGCTGTAAAATTCATAATCTTAATGATCTTGACTAAAGAAAAGCACCCAAATGGATAATCATGGCTTACAAATCATAGCAATCACCAAAATGTGTAAAATGCATGAACCAAGAAATTTGACCAAAAATGATATTGTTTTTGGGAAGATCAATGCCTTTATCTTCTAGTTCTGGAGCTTATTTTGATAGCCACCTTGGCCAACATGTATAATCACTCCTTGTCTTCTTTCTATAATTTATTATGACAATTGGTGTGTGAAAATAGAGTACACATGAAATAAGGTTTCAATTATAGTCAAATTGTTTTAAAGAGGTTGACCTTATCCAAAGCTGATACACCCTACTCTTATACACATTTATAAATTAGACAAAGAACTCTTCAACATAGAGGGATAAGAGAAACAACTGAGAATTTTCATGAAAGGAAGACTGATAAAAACTATGTTAAAACATATTTTGAACCATCATAAAATCTAGTCATAAGCATGAAAACCATATGAAACTTTAAAATATGTTTCAATTAAAAGATGGGCCACATGACTCAAGCTAAATAAGGGTAAAAATATTGATTTTAGAGGATGAATTTTGAGGATGTGAAAGATAGAAACTTCAACATGCCTGGAATAGAGGGTTTGCAGTGCTTGACTGACAATTCGCAACACCTAATTCATGGATTAGCCAAAAACCTATTCTCAGCCTTTAACAAGGTATGAAAAAACTCATGGAGTACTTGGTAACCCTAGTATTGATGTTGATGTTAGTGAATGTCAACAAAGATGTTTGCAAGCTGACCAACCCCCAATTCTCCTCTTCAAACAGTTCGCAATGAAAAATTCAAAATCAATGGCGCACTTCAAGGAGACTATTGGAATACAATTCTATGTGCTAACATGCCCAAAATAACATCACATGCATCAAGAGGGGAAACATCACACACTACCTCATCCTTGAAGGTTTGGATGCCATAGGACAGGCGACATTGTTGGTTGACACATAGATCTCATCCCTGCTGAAGCCACCCGATGTTGTATGGCTGCGAGTGTGGTGTTGTCGACAACCCCAACTATTTGACGACCTCAACTAATATGAGGTTCTTTTGGATGTCGATTTCAGCAATGAAATGCAATGGGGTCCCCTTCACCCACATCTGTGAATGGAAGAGGCACTCCCCTTCTTTAGGATCTACTGGTTTCTCTATTTGAATTTTTGTGGTCGGGACACTAGCACTGGGGTCTGTGTCGATGATGTGTATGTTTTCAATATTTTCTGGATCAGATTCTAAATCAGGGTTCTTCTCCTTATATTTGATCTCAGTCACCAATGATTGTTTCGAACGACATTCATCAGTGTTGTGCCTGGGGATTTTGTGGAGTTCGTACCACTTCCCAGTGTCATTCTTCATCTTTCCTTT
>JASDQU010013332.1:48645-71842 GCA_032191745.1 Picea mariana
AAGTACTATGGCCCTTCTAAGGTGTTGCAAAAGATTGGTACTATGGCATACAAATTGGAGTTGCCTGCATCTTCACGAGTACACCCAGTTTTCCATGTTTCATGCTTAAATAAGTTTATAGGCGACAAGATCCCGGTTCAAACTATATTGCCAGAACTTGACGAGGAAGGAAAAATCATATTGGGGCCTGAAGCCATCACTGACACAAGAATTCACCAGCTGAGGAATAGATCCATTTCAGAGTATCTCATTAAATGGAGGAAACTACCGGCTGAAGATTCCACTTAAGAAGATGAGTATTTTATACAGAAGCATCCAGAGTTACTCAAGCGTTGTGGACAACACTTGTCTTAAGGGGAGGGGCATGTCAAGCCCTAATATTGGCTCATTACCCCTTAATTGGGGCATATTATATTAGTAATGTTATTTTATTTATGTCGGCTTTAGGCCATTAGTTGTAATTATACCTCCTAGTCTCCTATATATACCAAGCAGACATCTTCATTTTGAATCATCTTGTACTTGAAAATTTAAGTGGGGTAAAAGGAGGTTGCCCCCTTGAAGAGGCTTATTATCTGAAATTATCTCTTTTTCAAGGCGTTGAGTACTTTTTCTGAGGTTTTTCTATGCTATGCTGATATTTGGTTCTTAACATATTGACTAAAGGAAAGCACCCAAACATATAATCATGGCTTACAAATCATAGCAATCACCAAAATGTGTAAAATGCATGAACCAAGAAATTTGACCAAACATGATATTGTTTTTGGGAAGATCAATGCCTTTATCTTCTAGTTCTGGAGCTTCTTCTGATAGCCACCTTGGCCAACATGTATAATCACTCCTTGTCTTCTTTCTATAATTTATTATGACAGTTGGTGTGTGAAAACAGAGTACACATGAAATAAGATTTCAATTATAGTCAAATTGTTTTAAAGAGGTTGACCTTATCTAAAGCTGATACACCCTACTCTTATACACATTTATAAATTAGACAAAGAAATCTTCAACATAGAGGGATACGAGAAACAACTGAGAATTTTCATGAAAGGAAGACTGATAAAAACTATGTTAAAACATATTTTGAAGCATCATAAAATCTAGTCATAAGCATGAAAACCATATGAAACTTTAAAATGTGTTTCAATTAAAAGATGGGCCACATGACTCAAGATAAATAAGGGTAAAAATATTGATTTTAGAGGCTGAATTTTGAGAATGTGAAAGATAGAAACTTCAACATGCCTGGAATAGAGGGTTTGCAGTGCTTGACTGACAGTTCGCAACACCTAATTCATGGATTAGCGAAAACCCTCTTCTTAGCCTTTAACACGGAATGAAAAAAATCATGGAGTACTTGGTAACCCTGGGATTGATGTTGATGTCAGTGAATGTCAACAAATATGTTTGCAAGCTGACCAACCCCCAACGCTCCTCTTCAAACATTTCGCAATGCCAAATTCAAAATCAATGGCGCACTTCAAGGAGACTATTGGAATACAATTTGATGTGCTAACATGCCCAAAATAACATCACATGCATCAAGAGGGGAAACATCACACACTACCTCATCCTTGAAGGTTTTGATGCCATAGGACATGCGACATTGTTGGTTGACACATAGATCTCATCCCTGGTGAAGCCACCCGATGTTGTATGGTTGTGAGTGTGGTGTTGTTGATAACCCCAACTGTTTGACGACCTCAACTAAGATGAGGTTCTTTTGGATGCCGCTTTTAGCAATGAAATGCAATGGGGTCCCCTTCATCCACATCTGTGAATGGAAGAGGCGCTCCCCTTCTTTAGGATCTACTGGTTTTTCTGTTTGAATTTTTGTGGTCGGGACACTAGCACTGGGGTCTGCATCGATGATGTGTATGTTTTCAATATTTTCTGGATCAGATTCTGAATCAGGGTTCTTCTCCTTATATTTGATCTCAGTCACCAATGATTGTTTCGAACGACATTCATCAGTGTTGTTCTTGGGGATTTTGTGGAAGTCACACCACTTCCCAGTGTCATTCTTCATCTTTCCTTTACCCTTCTTTTCCTATGTCTTGGATTGGTTGTCGAGAGGTTGTTGGTTAGAGCCTTCTTTACCATGCTTTGGTTGTTGCAAATTTGCAGACCCGAACTCCCATTTGTTCTGGTTCCTAAATTTATGCTCAATGACATCATATTGATAGGAATCTCCCAATGATGAGATGTTTAGGAAATCCATTTTGGTTTGGATATACCTATGCAGAGCCCCACAGTATTTCAGAACCAGATGTCGCTCGGATTATTTGATACCCAGCTTGGTGCATAAGGTATGGAAATTATTTGTGAACTTCAACACTATTTGGCTCTTCTTTTTCCATAGTGTGGACCATCTCATGTACTAGTCTTCATAATTATCAACAGGGTAGTATTGTTCCTTGACCGCATCCACAAAAATATCGCAAGTGGACTGGGCCCCATATATTCCAAATTCCTCTATAGAACTTTTCTCCCAGTAAGTTTCCCACCAATGTTTGACATGGGGGAGAGCCTTAAGGAGTGCGAAGGTGATATTTTCCATGTCGAAAAAATTGTGAACAAAGAAATAACCTTCTAGCAGATTTAACCATTTTTATGAGGCATCCACATCTATCTGACCTTCAAATACATGAATATCAAAATTATCTTGTACCTTGAAGGGAGAGGTTCCTCCAAAGTGGTCACTTGATGAATATGTGCATGTTTCTATCAACATGAGTTGAAGGATGTGGGAAAAATTATCCATCATTTCGTCCCTCTATCGCACGAGAGCTTGCTAGGGAAATAGGTTAATAGAATCTTCTTCTCTGTCATTTTTCTTTTCTTCTGTCATGGAGGGTTTCTTGGGAGTGTAAGAGATATTTTCCTCAAGGGAGACAAGCTCGAGACCTAACTTGATATACTCAAACCTTGTTGGGGACATGCACTGAAAAACAATCAAGAGTAACCTGCTCTAGTACCACTGATCCAAATTATTTTTGGAATGAAATGAAAGAAGATATATTAAAATTAAATACACATAAACGTTTCTAGAAACAAAGAAATAAAATAATACATGATTTCTATTATTGAAAGAAATGTATAAAGATTGTAAAAATACATAGTGCAAGACTCAATAGATTGGTGGAAGCTTTATCTCTGAGAAGAGATGTGACAGATATGCTCATTCGCTAGAATATGATTAAAATGAGGCTCTGAAGGCATTTTTATAATAAACATGAATGCCAAAACCATAGACATCCAAAAACCTAACCCTAGGATATGAAGTGCCAAAAGTCACGTGGGCCCCATTGGGGTAAGTTAGTAAATCAACTTCCCGGGGTCATAAATTTTGCCTGTGATCTCCATTTTAGGCATGTACTAGCCCGTTGGAAAGGTATTTTTGAGAACTATGCATTATGTTGTCAAACTCTGACTATGTCTACAGTTTGGTTGTGGAAAGCCAAGAAAACAATGTTTAGGGCCCCAAAACAACCATGGAAGTACAAAAAGTTGTACTGACATGAAAACTTCCAAAATAAGCCAGTTGGAATAGGTGGGAGGACATCATTATCCACCTGGATGTTGTGGAGGGCTTCAGGACATCCCCAAAAGTGTAGAATCCACAATTACAAAGAAATTTCCCCATTACAAAGAAATGTGTTGAACTGAAAACTATCAAGATGAGCCAGTTGGAATTTGGAACATGTGGGTGGCCACCAATATCCACTTGGATCAGTTGGGGCCATGGATGCTTCCTTGTAGGGGTTTTACCACCTCAAAATATCAGTCTGTTGATCTTTCATCTAATTGTGTGAGTGGTTACTGAAGGTGTTTTTCCTTTGTTGGAATACCTGTGTTGTAGAACATTTCATATATATATATATGAAATCCACCTCATTAAAAATATTGTCAATTTACATTTACATTTAAATCTCAGTATTGCATTTATAAAATATAATGGCATCATACTTACATGGTTGATAAAAGAGAGAGAATGGGTGGCAGGTGTGGGGGGGTATTATTTGACCCTGAAGGAACAAAAGAAATTAACTTTTCATGGGGATTGGACATACAACCTATAATGAGGTTGAATCTTTATCTATGTACAAAGGGATTCTAATTTTAAAAGAGAAAGGAGTCTGAAAAGCAACGGTGGTTGGGGACTCAACAATAATTATAAGATACCTACACCACAAAATATCGCCAAAAAACTTCAAACTCCCTAGGTTCATGTAAAGAATCTTATTAGAGGTAAAAGACTTTCAAAAGACTAAGTTTCTCCATGTTTTGTGAAGGAAAAACAAGGTTTATAATAAGCAATCCAACAAAAGGGATAGCTTGCAAGAGGTTTTTTTTTATTCAAATGAGGGTATCACCATCCTATATCCTCCATGAAATTTATGAATTCTATGAAAATCCCATTACATACATATGTCTTTTCATGCAACGCCGATGGGATAGCAAGTCAATACACTAGATTTACCCTCCTCACTTCACCCTCAATCCTCTTACATGGGAAATAAAGAGTTGTATGATGACAAAGTTAAGGGATGTGTGTGGGTATATTTGGCATGGAATCGAGATATGACTTGAATAATTTTCCCTTTCTCTAGACTTCAACCACTTCTCCAAGCATGAGAAACAAGAATGTGGGTTTATTTGGCTTGGAATTGGGATGTGGCCTAGATTATCTTCCATTGCTCCATATTGCAACCCCTTCTCCAAGCATGAGTGGTGGAAAAAGCTAAGTATTCTATTGGAGTAAATTATACTAGGTAGTTGGGAAGAATATGGATATAATGGAACATTTCCACTACAAGGGTAGATGATGCATCTTGTGTGAGCTCAATGAGGTGAAGAGAGGAGTGAAGCAGTTTAAATGGGAGACAACATAAACACAGTGTATAATGAATTTGACTATTTGTCAGAATGAATGGAAAGATGAATTTGAGAGGCACATCCAAAAGAAAAATTGTGCCAAGGATGCTTGTGTAGTTGACACTGCAAATCACAAACATGGAATCTTGGAATTACAGAAAGAGGTTGAAACATTCATGTAGATTCATTGTAGGAAGCACTTGGATCTCAATGAGTAGTTGAGATATTTGTAGTTGTTAGTTGGAATAATCATGGCCCATCTTGACCTACCTCCATAATTCATATTGTTCTCCCCCCCACCACAAACACATACCCCCACTCATGTTGACACAAGACCATCTAAGGAACCCTCCCTCAGTGGCCTCTCTTCAACCTTGAAGGAACACAAGGGAACATGTTAAAGCATTCATAGGGATTAAATGTAGGAAGCACTTGGATCTCAATGTTCAATTGAGATCTTCGTATTTGTTGGTTGGAAGAATCATGGCCCATCTCAACCTACCTCCATAATTCATTATGTCCCCACCCCACCCACAAAATCCTAACCCCACTCATGTTGAATCAATCCCATATAAGAAGCCCTCCCTTTACAACCTCTCTTTGGCCTCCAAGGAAGACAAGAGCACATTGCGTTCTCAAAATCCAAAACTAGTGCATGGTGTTGGCCCCTTTGTTTTTGAAGGCCAACCAGTTTTGCAGAAATATCAAAGTTTTGCGGAATAATATAGCATATCCACGAGATATCCAAGTGGCATAAAGATAATCACCTATGTGCCAGCAAGGAAAACAATTATGCACCATCTGGAAGAGAAACATAAAGAGCCAGAACCTTCAATTGCATGCGAAAAGGAATCAAAATCAAGAAGAGACATTAGCGGATGCAAGAAGCCAAAGAAATCTTGAGGGAAAGGCATAAATATGGGAACATGTAATGGGAAAATGTTGTTGTTGTTAAGTTGTTGTCAGGATTCTATTGAGTTGTTTATAGGTTATTGTTGTCAAATTATTGTTATATTGATGTTGGTATGCTATTGAGTTTTGTTGAGTCACTCTTTCATTCTGTCATTAAGTTTTATCCATTATTGTCTGTTGTGATAAGACATTGTAAGGGATTTTGGGGAAGGAATTGTGTTTGCACAGAAGTATGAGAATCCAGATCAGGTACATAATTACTGATTCCACTGTAGAAGTCATGTTATGGGAGAAATAATCTATGTATGTTGGGTTGTGATCTGATAATACATGAATGATTATTTGGGCATAAATGTTTTTATTATGTGTATGAATGCTTGATCTCTTTAATGCACAATCTATCATGTTCTCTGTAATTGATCATTGCGATATTGTTAACAAACTTTCGTTATGTATGTGTTTATCTTTATGTTATGCAACATGGACTATCTGATACTTTTACTGGTTTAAGACTTCTGATGATATGATCTCTCCACATTCAAACATGTTTTTGTGTTGTATTGGGCTAGATCTGATGGTGTGTCCTCGTTAACTCACTTTATCATACATAAGTCTTGGTTGCGCTTCGAGTGAGACCTCCTTCCCTTGCGGAAGGTTGAATACGCAAGTGCTACTAGACTACAACGGTACCTTTGTTGGTAAGATCTGAGAACCCCAGTCTCCAATTTTGTGCCAACAAATGGTTATGTTGTCGAGACCTGGCTTTTAAGTGAGTTTTTAGAGGATGTGGCATCACATATTTAAGTCTGAAATTGAGAATTGGTGGGAAAGAAGGTGTCACGAGTTCATATTTCAAGAAGTTGAGCTATGATATACAAGTTTGAGGGTTGTGAAGGATGTTGTCTTGTATTATGAACCAACCAATGATCAATACGGAATATTTTAGATCCAATTTCTGAAAGAAGTCTTTCATTGGCTCGACTAGTTGCAAGAAGCGTTAGAATTTAAGGATCATGTCAAGAGAAGATTTAATTGGACTGTTGATCAACTAGCTGCTCTACATAAGTTGGATCATCAAATTTATCGAGTTTTGGATTTCTGGGTATAGACTACCCTGGAGGGATACATTATTGAATTTTCCGCAAAAACCACCAGTCTTTCTCAAAGGCAGAAGTAAAATTCTATGAGTGAGCCTAAGGAAGATTGTTGCAAGAAATATCATTGTGAATTAATATCTTGTTGATGGAAGAGGAAATGTTTTTGGTTCCTTTGGTTGAAATGGAAGTTGTTCGGTTCCTTTGATTGGTTGAGGCAAGGTTTTATGAGTTAGGATATGAAATATCTTGAGGTATGGGGGGTCATCATGAGAATATTTCCAGAGATGAGCAGGTGCAACATTCCCCCAGCCACCCGCAGGCTGGGGGATGCCACTCCAGAGAAATCTCTCATGCTCTGACACTAGTTGGTAACATCCCCATCCTTAAACAAGTTGGGCCATGCTACTCTAGGGAACGCTTTCGTTCTCTTACTGCGGAACATACGGTAACCTACCCAATAATCAATTGAGTTATGCCACATAAACTTTCTCTTAAAACTGCATGCAACTTAAACATATACATACAACACTCTTGCGGAAGCTTTACATATAAACATAAACAAACAATTACATTCTGTAATATACGATTTTATATTGAAATAACAGTAACCATGGATATGCAGCATATACAGGAAAATACCCATAAACATACTGGTAATTATAATCACATATATGATAAACCATAACATAAGCACGTAAATAACAATGCAGCATATCATTTTATCATATGATTGGTACTTATCTTGGAAAGATTGTCACCAACTACGTACATACCATCCATGAACCTCCCAACCTTATACTACATTATTCATCACTCTCAATAGTGAGTCACCCCCGAGCTGGGACTGAACTCCACTCAGGTAAAGGGTTCCTAACCATGCTAAGGCTCGTGGATAATATGGAAGACTCTGTCTCAGGTGCTCACTCAACTAACAATCTACAGCCTCTCATTCCCCACATGCCTGTCCCACCCAAGGAAGTGTTCCCCTTCTCTGCTCAACATTCTCTTGGCTACCCCACTTCCCTTCCAGGGATTCAACAAAAATCCGGACTGGAAGTCTCGGAGCACTGTAGCTACAGTTTAGCACCTTCGGAAATCAATCCCCAACAATTCTCTCTCTCAGAGAATTGCTCACTGGCCTGACAACCTGCTTCTTCAATCCCACTCCATGCTAACTAGGTACACCAACCGGAAAGGGTTATGGAAACAGACTCAGATATGGTGAAATGGATGCCTCTAGGATAATTGACTGCGTGAGTGAAAATGGTCATGGAATAATTGACTAGATAATTGAGTGATGGAAGGAATCATCGTGAAACTCATCATGAAAGTGATGGTGAGAATGATGGTCAAGCTGTTGGTAAGAATCCCCGTGAAAAGTGACCAAAAGAGCTAAGTCCCCACGATATGAATGCATGTCCCCAACTTGACACTTGTCATATCAGAATTTACTTTGGTCCACTTGTCCCCAACTTTAGAACTTAGGATAAAATGATTATCCATACTTTATGTTTTAGGAAATATTGGTATAATATTAATTTTTGGCTTAATCTCTCTAGCTTAGCTCTTTCCCTTAACTTTTGGCCCTCCCTTTCCCTAACTGGTGAAGTTCAGTCCCCCATCTCTTTTATCATGGTCGGTCTGCGCGCAGCGATGTATTTTATATTAATCATGAGACATGTACAAAATAGGCAAACTGGCCTTTAACATCTAGGCGCTCTGGCCTAATACCAAAACATAAGCATCCCAACTTATAATAATTGGCTCACCAGCCTATAACACATATCATATACACGAGGCTCATTGTCCTCCATACTACGCACACTTTAGTTACTGCGCGTGGTATCCGGGAATGTGCAAGCTACATCATTTTACTGCGCAGTTCATGCGTGCACTATGCCATGGGAAGTGCATTACAAAATGATGTCAAAACAACTCACCAGCTTATGTATCATTATATTACATTTACAATTGGGTTTGGCCAAGGGATATTACAGTAGGCTCGGAAAAGAGGTGCGGTAAACTAAAAGGCATGATCAGTCGCAAAAGGAGATTGACTTTGAGAAGATTCGTAAAAGAGAGTTATAGAATTGAGGGAGTTGCATACATGTGGAAGGTTGGCCAACCGATGGTTGAAGAAGAGGTTTGCAGAGAAAGGTGAGAGTTTTAGAGAGAGAAGATGAGGTGAAGAGAAGTCGAAAGAAAACATCAAGATACGAGTCACCACCGAGGAAAAACACTATGTTGTAACCTCTGAAGAAGTTGTGACATAATCAACTCCTAAAGATGTGAAGTACCCTACATGGCCTAATACAATATGGCCTCCTAATGTGACCCCCCAGGTTAAATAATCCCATCCCGAAAACACAGGAACCGACCTTGGATCACCCGGTTCCTCAACGAAATCTACTAATATGGTGAATTCTACAATAAACTCTCCCATAATTTCTATCATTTATAATCCTTCTAATCTAACCGGTTCGAGTAGTAGCAGTAGTAGTAGTGTGGCAAGTTATTTAGTTCTATCACAACCATGACCTTTAGGATTTATCTTAATAAGGTCCCCAATTCCTTCAATGGTGCATAAACACACCGATTCCCTCACTCGATACCCATAATTTTTGGGTAAATGGGATGAGGATGTCGAACATCATTGGTTCCTTTGTGAGGCCATCTAGAGGTCTTCAAGAAATTTAGATGCAAACAAACTAGTTGATTTCCAGACATGTTGAGAGGTCATGCTTTGAAATGGTATATGAAATCCATTGAACTAGACAATCCTCAAGGACAGGCTTTCACTCTTGCTCAAGTCAAACAATAGTTCATAGAAGAATTTTGTTTACCCGAGTTGCAGGAGATCAAACAAAGAGATGGTGAGTCTTCCTGGGAGTATAACCAAATATTTAAAGATGTGATAGGGAAATTAGAAAACCCCATCCATGAAGGCCACCAACGGGAATGGTTCATTCATGAAATTTTACCATTAACCCGCAATTCGTTAACCCAACAAAGGATAACTACTTTGGGGTAATCCTTATAGAAGGCTATGAAAATAAAGGAGATGGTGGGATATCGTGGTATCTTACGGGTGTTAAGACCACCTGATGACTATAATATTACACAAATATAAGGCTATATTTCCGCATTAACTGACAAAATTCAAGAACTGGCCATTCCTAGAGTAGGTCTCCCACAGGTTTGGTGTATTGGTTTCTACACTAAGGGTCATACAACGATGAAATATCCCATACTGATGGGTGCAGGACTCCCTCTATAATTGATGGCGCCTCTGCTAGTAGGAGCATAAGGACAGGTTGTGCAAGTTGTAGCTATTGCACCATTTCATGGCCCTGTGCAGTACCATGCCTTTCTAAATCGTAAAGGCACTCACAATAATGAATATTGTGAAATTTTAAGAAGTCACGGAAATTCCCCTTGCCATTGCTCCATCCTAAAAAAATATAATCCTATTTTGAACACAGTTTACTGTGAATTTTGTGAGTCACCAACTCACACCACCAAGCAATGTTACGCTCTTGATGCTCTTGCGGAAAGACTGGATCGGTCTGCATTCAGGGTCGATGAAGCTCCTCAAGGATTTGGAGAAGGACGTAGAGGTGGCAGAGGTTTTAGAGGTGGACGAACTAGTGGAAGAGGGCCAACTCGGTGTTATAATTGTAATGAGAAGGGACATATTGCTAGAGACTTTCCTCTTCCAATAAGACCATGGTGTTCCCATTGTAGAAATAATACCCATGCCACCAAATATTTCCCTGATTTGATCATAAAGTGAGAAGATTGCACAAGCCAACGAGGCACCAATTTGATTAATTCCAAGCCCCGATCTGTCACTGAAGAAAAGGAGCCCAACATTAATATTATTACTAGAGGAGAAATAAGGACAAGTGTCAATGTTGATAACCCGACTCAAAGTAATATCGACAAGGCGGGACCGAAAGATGTTAAATATGACTCTGTTGTATAAAAATCGTTCTTTAAGGATGTTGCAGAGATGTTCTGACATATTTCTAATCCTGCAGTTGTTAACACATAAGATTGTATGGGTCAAAAAATTCACCTTGGTTTTGTTTTTTGAGTCATAAGGGTTATAGGACATAGGTGTTGAGTCTTTAGTTTGTAATCATAAAGTTAGATTTGGTTTCAAAATGAATAAGGCTATGTAAGTTTGAGCTATGTGTTTGTTATCATGACAAGGTAAGAATCCCCATGAGTCATACCTTTGGTTTTTTACATCATTTCCTTGACATGTCATACATCCATGTTGTACTCAAAGTCTCCCCTTTTTCACTATAAATCCATTCAAGTGTCAAGTCAAAATGGTTTGATGTGCTGCTAACTCACTAGGAGAGTTTGCATTGTACTCTAAGTACTTCATGATTTCAATTTTGTCATCATTGCAATTATAGGATCATGTCAAAGAAGATTTATAGTTTTCAGAGCCTATAATTTAACCATTTGTCTAGGGATTATTTCATACCATCAATTAACCTCCTATTCGAAGTGTGAAAGCTATGTTTTATTTGGTGTTGCGATCTGGTGGAAGAAGAGGGTTGTAGGTTGGATAGGTTGCAGGCATCCTAGTGAAAATTCAAAATTACTAAAATCAAACTCAAAGTCATCAGGTACTCCATGAGAATGTGTGTCTTCTTCAAAGGTCAATAAAGGGTTTGTCTACTTGATTTTCCTTTGGTGTTGCGAACTGGAACAGGCGTTGCAAACTCATTTCATGTAGTCGTTGCTTCTAAATATTTGATCGTAACTTTAAAACGATAATGTGGGTTTCTTTGAAATTTTGTGTGGGGGACAATGATATCCTTGTTGACTTGCTGACCAAATTTCATCCCGACCTAGTCTATAATTTGAGAGATACAATTAAAACACTAGTGCACTGCAAACTGGCACTACAAACTCTCTGTTTTGCATAGTTGTTGGATATTCACCTTATTGGGAGGTTTCCACCTGTCAAGGAGGGTTCAAATGACTTCTCATGGATAATTTAGATGTCAAGGGACACCTGAACCTAATATTTAGATCTATTAAATACCTCATGCAGTGAGTTGGAAACAATTTATTAATGACTTCCAACAACTTCCTAAAAATTAGTAGTTTGTTGGATTTTTGTCTCTTTGATTGTTGCCACCTATCTCCAAGGCCTAGAATCCAATGAAAGAGATGGGATTCTACCTCCTAAGGATATTGGGATGTTATTTTCTATTTAAGGAAGAAAAGATATCTTAGAGAAGAGTTGGACCCTTGGATACGGAGACTTTTGTATTGTATTGGAGCTTATTTATCTTTTTGCAAGATTAATACATAAGCTACTCTTGTCTTCCTTTGAGATTCGTTATAGAATTTTGGTTCAGTATGTGTCCTTGTCTTACATTTTCAAGATTGTATTGTCCACTGGTATGATTTGCGTTTTGTTAAGGGAATTCATCTTTGATGCTTCTTTTTCATTAAGTGTATACCTGTTATGTGTTTGTGAATTATTGGTTCAGAATTCATCTGGTTATGGTGCTCTGCCCAAGTAGTTCCTCTATAGGTTTTATTTTAAAGATGTAATAAGAATTCATCCATATATAGATGCTCTTACTGCAGTGGGATTTTTCTATTTTTCAATTTGTCATCTCGTTATCTTATTTACTGAACCTTATTCTTACCTTGCCTCAAGGTTGATAGACAAGATTTTTCCTGTTATTATCTACAAGTCATTAAGATTCAAGTTTTGACTCCATTTCCCAAGGACACTTCTCTTTGCTTGTCAAACCACCAACCTTTATAAAAACAACATGTTCTTATCAGAAATCTGACCTTCTGAGTGTTATTGTTGAATATCTTTTGAGTGAGACATCCTTTTGGCTATTGAGAGAGCCCTCTCTGATTGTATAAGTTCATAATACAGTCCAAAATGGTTGAAATGGTTACCTCAGGGTTTCCTTGATACATCCCAAGGAAAATACTGAGTGTTAAAAAGAACCAAAGGTTGAAGAACCAAGCCTTTCATTGCAACCCAACCATGCGAAAAAATTGGTTGCGCACAGGGATTCTCCGACGAGGCCCCATAAGACTATTGAATTGTGGCTCTGATTATTTTCTGACATTTTGTATGACGAACAACTCACCAAGGAGTTACATAACAAGTTAAATGGGACTCTGGAAGTTGAAGGGGGTCCAGAGGATCCTATTTTTGTTAATATTCTAGAGAGACATACAGGTATAATTCAGAGGAGGAAGCAGTGATATGGAAGAGAATTTAGACTAAATTCCCATATCGACGACTATGAAATCATTGATGTTATGCTAGATTTGGGATCTGATGCTAACATACTACCGAAGAAAACCTAGGAAGCCATGGGTAATCCCAAGCTTGTTTATTCACCTATTCAATTGCACATGGCCAATCAATATTGTATCTATCTTATTGGGAGGATGCAAAATGTTGAATTAGATTTAGTTGGAGTAAGGACAATGACATATTTTGAGTCATATAAATCATGGGGGAAAAGGACCCATACCCAAATCTATTGGGCATCGAATGGGCTTACGAGGATTTCGTTGTCATAGACCTTAAGAAGGAAATCATGACTTTTGAAGCTGAAGGTATGAAAGTACCCAAACCACTAGACCCTTACCAAGGTCCTTGATATACGGATCCGGTTAAGGAAAATATGGAAGAAGATACCTTGGATCACCTCTACACTTTGACTACAATGAAGCGGATGGAGTATATTAATCCTATTGCAGATGGCTTGGTAAGTTGGTGGAGTATTCAATCTGTAGGTGAAGATTCATAGGTATATTTTAACAACTGGAAACATGGAAGATATGAGAACTTATCGCAATGTTGTGTGACTATTAGAGATTCCAGGTGGATTGGATCAGAGGTTAGAGAACACCATTTTTAGGACGAAACTTTAGATTTACGTAGCTTTCTTGATGAACTGGAGGATAAAGTTGCACCATAGAAAATAATTCTTGTACTTGATGTTGCGTTAAGATCCTATTTATCTAATATTTGGTGGGCCACCCAAAGTAGTATTTTACCTTCATGGGATGAAGCGAAGCGTTCCATTAGGAGTAGGAACCAAACAGTCAGATCTCAAATTTGGCAGCATATGATGGGTTTTCTAATCCATTGGAGCATGTTGCACATTGTATTCAGGTATGGGAAGCTGTGGAAATTCCTTCTCACTTTTGGGTGCATCAATTTATTCGCTCTTTGGGACAAATTCCAACTGCTTGGTATGTACATGAGGAGGCTCAACAACAAACCATTTGCTGCGAAAACCTTCAAATACAGTTCTTCCAAGACTTCTTATTCTCAGGTAAGTCCCCTAAAATCACTCTAGCTTTGTAACAGATTAAGAAAATGTGTTTTTTCTGATAAAGTTAAGTCTATACATCCTCCCACCATCTATCTCGAATATGAATACCTCCTTAATCTTATCCTTTACCCATCCCCTGCATGAATACCTATGATTTGTAGTAAAATTGATGAAGACCCAAGAGACCCTGAAGACCTACAAGATCTTAGGCATTTGACATTTAAAGAATCATAAGGAATAAGGAATTAGAATGTGCATGACACTAATTCAAATGATGTTAATAACTCTTATTCTAAACCCCTGAAGTTGAAAAAACTAAATATAGGGAGTGAGGACCACCCTAAGATAGCTGCCATAGGGGATTATTAGGACAAGTAGACCATGACAAAGATACAGGCTCTATTGCAAGAATATGAGGATCTATTCCCTACAAGATTTTCAGAACTAAAAGGTATCAAGGTAGATTTAGGGGAGATGAATATAGAGTTAAAGCCTAACTCAAGACCATTTAAACACAGGCCATACCGTTTGAACCCCAGATTTAAAGAGAAAGTAAAGAAGGATATTGATAGGATGTTGACAATTGGGATGATTTTCCCTATCGATAAGGATGAGTGGATCAGTCATATCATCATACAAACCAAGAAACATATGGAGGACATATGAGTTTGTGTGGACTACAGAATCCTTAATGTTGCATGTGTACATGACCCCTTTCCTACCCCCTTTAGCGATGAGGTACTGGATCAAGTAGCGGTAAACGAATCGTATTCCTTTACCAATGGTTTTTCTAGATACCACCAGGTTTGAATTTCCAAAGAAGACATGAAAAATACTACCTTCACTACTGAGTGGGGATCATTTTCCTATAATTTTATGCCTTTTGGACTCAATAATTCCCCAACAATGTTCTCTCAGATAGTCATCGCAGAATTCAACGACTTTATTCATAAGTTTCTTGAGGTATACATGGATGATTGGACTATGTACAACTTACTCAAGGAGAACATCGGGCTATTACAACTAATGTTGGACCACTGCAGAAAACTATAGATTTTCCTTAATATGAGAAAATGTATTTTTTGTGTACCCTTTGGGAATCTGCTAAGACATATAGTTTGTAGGGAAGGAGTGCTAGTCGATACTGTGAAATTTGCAGTGATTCTCAATATGCCTCCTCGTACCACTGTCAAACAGTTTTGTACTACTTTGGGCCATACTAGATACTATTGCAGGTTTATTAGGAATTATGCAAGTATAACAACACCTTTGGAACAACTACTAAAGAAATACGAAGAATTTTGTTGGACTCACAACTATGATAAAGCGTTCGACCTACTCAAAGAAAAGTTGAGTACCACGCCTATTTTAACTTATCCTAACTAGAAAATTGAGTTACATGTGCACATTGATGCCTCTACGATTGCATTGGGTGTTATTCTGGCACAACCAAGGGAAGGAAATCTCAGTCATCTTGTCTACTTTGCCAGCAGAAAGCTTTCCTAGGATGATCGCAACTATACTACAACCGAAAGGGAAGGTTTGGCAATGGTTTATTCTTTACAAAAGTTTAGATATTATTTTTTAGGAAGCCATTTTAAGTTTTTTACTAATCACTCTTCTTTGAAGTATTTGTTTAACAAAGTTGTGTTAGAAGGTTGAATTTGCAGATGGTTGTTGTTATTTTAGGAGTTTTATTTAGAGGTCATTGTCAAGCCTGGTAAACTAAATGTGGGACCAAATCATTTTTCCATACTAGAGTAGGGAGAAAGTGGTGGAGCTGCAGATGATCATCTCCCTAATGCAGATCTCTTCTGTATTGAGGCTATTCCTGATTATCTGTCAGATATTACATTATTTTTAATCACTTGTACTATGTCGGAGGGCTATTTTGCAACTCAGAAAAGGAACCTGGTGGTTTGTGCAACAGATTATCAAATAATTGCAGGTCAATTGTACAAATTAGGATTGGATATCATCTTCAAGCGTTGTGTACTAGACCATGAAATACTTGATATTCTATGGGAATGTCATAGTGGAGTTGTGGGAGGACATGTTGGCGGAAATGATATTGCTAGAAAGATATTACAAGCAAGGTTATGGCGGCCTACGATGCTTAAAGATACTAAGGAATATGATTGGGCCTACGATACATGTCAAAGAGTGGGGAAGCCTTCTCTTCATGATGAGTTACCTCTAGACCTTGTCTGGGCACTACAAGAATTTGAAAAACAGGTTGCCAATTTCATCAGTCCAATAAATCCTCTCGCAAAGAATTCAAAGGCAAGATACATCACTACCACAAATGATTACCTAACTTGATGGGATGAAGCGAAAGTTGTTTGGGATTTCTCTACAACCACAAAAACATAGTTTATTTTTGAGAATATCCCAGTTTGGTTGTCCTCAGAGCTTGACCAATGATCAAGGATCTCACTTTATTAGTGAGACTATTGTGACCCTTACAGGAGAGTTTTTTATTTATCATCATAAGATAATTCCCTACCATCCGCAGGAAAATAGTATTGTGAAAGAATTTAATTAAATTTTGGATATGGGCTTGACTAAATCATGTTGCACAAATTGGTACGACCAGGATGAGCGAGTTCCCGTTGTGTTGTGGGCTTAATGAACTACCACGGAGCAATTAAACATGTATACTCCTTTTCAATTTCTATATGGCAAAGAAGCATTTGTGCCAGCTGATTTTCTCACCCCAAGTTTATTCATTATGAAAGCTACTAAGATGAAAAATGATGACTCACTTGTTGAGCAGGTCGAGGAACTGATGGAACTTGAGGAAGATAGGTTCTTAGCAGATTTTTATCAGATCATGGAGAAAGCCTGAAAAAAGGCTTAGCATGAGCGACATATAAAGCATAAATCATTTGCACAAGGTGACCTCATGTTATTATACGACAACAAGTATCAAAAACATCCGAGGAAGCTACAGATGCACTGGCTTGGCCTTGTTATAGTTGCGAAAGTTCGCGACTCTGGAGCTGTCAAATTAGCGCAACTCGATGGAATTATTCAACCCAGATGGGTGAATGGTACATTCCTGAATCCCTACCTTTCTTTCTTATAAATAAATTTTTGGCATGCTCCAATCTCTGGGAGTGAGTTTCGTAGGTAGGCTTTCTATTTTTGTCTCTTTTTTCCATTTTTCTCTATGTTTTTTCCATTTTTGTCAATAAGACAATGACATGGTCTATGCTCACATGTCCTAAAGTTTAGTGTCATTTCCAAGTCTTCCAAACAGGATATTCATTTTGTGGTTGGGGAGGTCTCACTCACATCATCTCGTACTTAACTTTGTTGAAGTTTAATTCCATGCCTTGGTGTCATCACGTGGGTCGTTAAAAACCGTTCGTACCTTTTTTCTTGTCATCACCTCACTTTCGTTCATAGTCAATTAAATATTAATAATTTCTCATCCTTTTTCCGGTTAGCCACCAAAATTTCATTACTTTCCCGAGTTGATCTGATGTCTCGTTACCAACTTTCTACTTACGCATTTAGTTTCCAAAATTACGTTGTGGATTTTTCCTCATTCGAGGGATTTAGTCGACACCAATTCCCACTATTGTTACCCTGTAGTGTTTAATGCATGGCCATCACATATCCTTCTGCATAGTGATTATAAACACGCCTTTGGCCGAAGGATCCATGTTCTTGTATTATCATCATGCTAATTGTATACTTAGTCCTAGAGCCCCTTGAGCAACCTATGAACTTATTTCCATGACCATGTCCCCTAGTTTACTTTGTGTATAACTATAATTTTGCTAGGATGGTTCACACCTTTGGTCGGGATATACCCCCAAAATTGTTTCTCCAATCACAATTGTTGCCCCAGATGAATTCATTAATCCATGGGTTGAATTCTTAGATGACCTCCATGGGAATGTGGAACACACTTGGCTTGTGGACACCAATTTCACTGATGTTTCATAGTACCCATCGATGGTAGTTCATACATTTAAGGACTGCATCACCTTGTTGTATGGTGACTTCCAATGGTAGTCGAAGCAATCGTTCCTGCCCCTGTGCGACAACATGTTAAAGGATTTGCATGACTTGTCGATGTTCGACACCACTGGCAAACTCACCAATTGTACCAAATTTGTGATCAACTGATTCCACATTAGCACAATGTGGTTGGAAAATGGATACCCCATACATGTCGAAGACATCCACCAGTTAACAAGATTGTCCATGATGGGTCAAAATGTATCAGAAGGTTTCCAGGGTCGGGGAAGCATGGCAAGAAAAAGAGTACACTTAGCCTGTACGACCTATATGACACTCACCGGGAAGGTCGTAGCACTCAAATTGAGCCCATTAATGATGCACAAGTCTATTTTGCTTGTTACCTCATCATTGGAAAGGTAATGAAAAAGTATACAAAGAATGAGTGTACGCTCAACGCAATAGCAGTGGCTGAATTCACCAAAAATGGAACACCATTGAACTGGTGCCAATACCTGCTAACAGAGATGTTTCAAGACTATGAATACATTCATGAGCATACCACCTACTTCATCCATGGTTACTTAATCATCTCTTCTGCGATGTGGAAATGGAAGCCACCCCAAGATCGGTGACTCACCTACAGTTTCGATCCTCATATTGCCAAGTTATTTGATTCTTGGCATGCTCCGACCTTGGTCAACAATTCTACTGATCACAATGCTTCTTTTTCACACTGGCATAGTGAGATTATTACCGCGACTCAGAGGCTCCAAATTCCACAGGCAATCCTCAACAAGCATACTCACCACATTTGGTTTGGTATGAACCACAACCACACCTTTGTGCAACCATTAGGAGCTTCCCCAATGTTGTTTCATATTAATCCTCTTCTGTTCTATCTGAATGCAATAGTGTTTGACAAGGAGGTCGAGGGATGGATGGGGGTCCTCAGGGAAGAGACGTTGGCGGGTATCTCCTACACCATGTCGACCATTTCGCAATGGTATTCTCCAATGGAGACATCGGGTGTAGGCCCTAGCACAATCAAGAGAAACTGGACACCTTCCATCTTAGAGGAAGAGGAAAATGAAGGAGAAGAGGAAGAATTGTCGAGAGACACAATTCACATTCCATTTTAATCCATTCCTGACAACGCCACAATATCGGGTAAGAAATTTTGAGAGGTACTAAATTATGTTTTTCCTTGAAATAAGTTGCATACCAAATCCCCCTCCTATTCCCCTGGTGATCATGTCACCACTAAGGCCACCCCCCTTTCCTCCATTCCACCTCAATCCCACACTACTTCACTTCCATCGCATACCAACCCCCCTCAATTGCATACAACCCCACCTTGGACATGCACTAAACTTTCCACCCCATTCACTTCACCGTCCACACCCGCCATCATGCATATTATTGATGACCCTCTAGTGCAACTCATATATACCACTATTGTCAAGGAATCCACCACCCCACAGAATGGTGGGACCACCACCGTCACACACACGCCTCCAACATCCCCAACCCATAAACAGTTTGACATAGTTTAGCTAGACTCTCTTCCCATCCCACCACAACTATTGATACCACTGGTCCATTCCCATCCACATGTCCTTAGATCCTGGAATTCCAAGTCCCCTTGCACACAACCCTCAAAACTACCTCTCATCCACAAGTAGAGATAGGGCCTGAAACACATATTCTGATGGATGAGGACCCTGCACAGGACCAAATAGATTCCCAGGATGGCACTCAGTTAGCGCATAGCCCTACTTCTGTCAAGGAAAAAATTGTGCCTCTTCTACAGGACCCTCAACAACAACCAACTATATTGGAGCTCTGTTTGGAGCAAACAAAGGTTCTTGCAACACTTCCATCGGAAGTCATAGACTAGATTGCATGAAGCCTCATATCTCACTCACCTACCCGAGATGGTGTTGGTACTCCCAAATTTTTCGACAATTCTACACAAGAGGTCAACCACTTGCTTCAGGACCACCCTTGGATTCCATTTTCACTAGTGGAGAGCTATCCACATGGGCTACACCACAGATCCTGCACCTTATCAGGTCTTCCACCGACCAGCTAGAGCAAAGTATCACAATAGTCGAGCATACCAATCAAGCCCTCAAACAGCAAGAAGAATCTTTGAGAGAAGCTCTCAATGAAGCCACTGCATCCAAAGCATTTGAAAAGAGCTTGCAGGTATAGGACGAATCCACTATTGCGGTCCTCACATATATTTTTGTTCAAGTATGGCCTTGTTTTCGATAGGTCATACCTGAGCTACCAGAAGATGTCACTCTGGTTGTGCCACCTGATAGAGTTGAGATCATTGCTGGCACATGGTCGTAGTTGGCTGGAAAGACAGATACCCTACAACAGAAGTTAGTTTCATTCAAATTAAAGGAAAAGGAGCAACCCGAAGAGCTCCTCCAAAATATTACACATGCAATTGAGGAGAGCACCATTGTCAAGTCCTCGATTCATGGCCGAACCGAGGAATTTCGTTGACTCTTCGATATGGTCACAGACTAGGTTGGATTATTGGACCAATGCAGTAAACATGTCGAAGAGTTGTGATCTAGGATTAAGTAGATGCATTTATAATCTCGGACCATTGTTGACCTTATTGATCAAATGACTAAGTTTGTCGAGATACAATATGAGGATGACAAGTTGGATGCCATGGATGATTCTAATAGAGCTACGAAGACAATGATTCAACATTTTAGGCCTACCGTCCAAGCTGAGTACGTTCCACTGCACTGTGCAGTAGTTGGAATCCATTGCTAAGACAAAGTGGAATACTTTGTTGGGTACTAGGCCTGAGGAGCCTGATGTTAATTCCGCGTAGGATTTTTTTGCAGGCACCTTGATTTTGGCGAGGAAATGGCAGGATAAGATCACGCACTATGATCAATTTCGTGTGTAGGCCCTTATCATTGTGTTGGAGTTGGGCCTTCTAGTTTTTAGAGGGCCAAGGGAATGAGCCAACAGTTTGACTTGGGATGAGTCAAATATTGTGGTCGGGGCCTGTTGGGCCCTTCGTTTTTGAAGACCACCCAATTTTTCGGAAATTTTAAAGTTTTGCGGAAGAGTATAGCATATCAGCAAGAGATCCAAGTGGTGGAAAGCTAATCACTAGTGTGCCAGCAAGAAAATAGTCATGCGCTAGCTGGAAGAGAAGAAGAAAGAGACAAAACCTTCGAGCGCATGTGAAAAGGAAGATGAATCAAGAAGAGATATTAGCGAATGCAAGAATCCAAATAAATCCCGAGGGAAAGGCATAAATATGGGAACATGTAATGAGAAAAGGTTGTTGTTGTTAAGTTGTTGTTAGGATGTTGTTGAGTTGTTGATAGGTTATTGTTGTTATATTATTGCTAGATTGATGTTGGTATGCTATTGAGTTTTGTTGACTCCCTCTTCTGTTCTTTCATTAAGTTTTCACCGTTACTGTCTGCTAAGATAATCATTGTAAGAGATTTTGGGGAAGAGACTGTGTTTGTGTAGAAGTCTGAGAGTCCATATCAGGTACATAATTATCGATTATGTTGTATAAGTCATGTTATGGGAGAAGTACTCTATGTATGCTAGGTTTTGATTTGATAATACATGAAGGATTATTCGGGCATCAAAATTTGTTATTATGTGTATGAATGCTTGATCTCTTTAATGTGAAATCTATCATGTTTTTTGTAATTGATCATTGCGATATTTTTTAACAAACTTCTGTAATGTATGTGTTTATCTTTATGCTACGCAACATGGACTATCAGATGCTTTTACTGGTTTAAGAATTCTGATGATATGATCTCTCCACATTCAAATATGGTTTTTTGTTGTATTTCTCTAGATCTGATGGTGTGTCCTCGTTAACTCACTTTATTATACATAAGTCTCGGTTGCGCTTCGGGTGAGACCTCCTTCCCTTGCGGAAGGTTGAATATGCCAGCACTACTAGACTACAATGGTACCTTTTTTGGCAACCTCCGATAACCTCGGTCTCCAATTTTTGACCAACACATGGCATAAGGGAGGTTATCCCTACTGCTACAATTGAGGAAAAGAAGTGCTTGAATGATGTTGGAATTGAGCCACAAGAGGATATTCAAGTAGAAGCTCGTCATGAGAAAGAAATTTGTCATTTTTCTTTCAAAGATTTAATATTTTTTCATTCTTCATTTTTGATTAAGCAATATGAAAGGAAATACCCCTACCAAGCCCATATAGGCTAGAATAAGGAAGACAAACTCTGTGGGAAGATGGATATAAATTCTGCATTTTAGATATTTGGCTACCATCACCCTTAATATTTTTATATTACAAAATTGTTCATTTCAACTGTAGCATTTTCTAATATAAATTATACTTGTTATTATGGGAGGAATAAAAAAAAAAGTTGAAAATAAAACAAAATAACATTTAAAAAGTTCAAAATTTTAATTAATATTATTTTATCAATACCAATACATTATGAGAAACAAAAAAAAATTGTACAATACATTATGAGAAACAAAAAAATATGTATTGTATAGGGAATTAGTATTAAAGATTACATGGATGAAGACTACATGCAATCTTTCACAAAGATTTTTATGGAAATTATGTGCACTCACATAGATGAGTGCAAAATCTAACTAAATATGCATTAGGAGCAATTTCAAGTATTGTATAGGAAATTAGTATTAGAGATTACATGGATGAAGATCCATGTAATCTTTCACAAAGATTTTTATGGAAATTATGTGCATTCACATAGATGAGTGAAAAATCTAATTAAGGAGCAATTTTAAAATTAGAAAACTAGTGATGGATTTCCATGTTATTTAGAGTTAATAATAAAAATATTAGAGATAACAAAATAATAAAGGAAATTTATCTAAAATTAAAACAATGATTTAGAAATGTTTTTTCATGGAAGCATTCACTACCTATTATAGCATTTTTATTAGAATCTCACTTCAAGATAAGGTGATGAAA
>JASDQU010013332.1:72819-86778 GCA_032191745.1 Picea mariana
ATAGCCACCATTGCTCTCCTCAAGCAACCATGTTCCACATGTTATATTAGTTCAAACATTTTATTACAGTGTGCTTGGTTTTGGCCTTAAGCTTCCATTAGGATATCATTACATGCTCCACATACTGATTTTAATATGTATAACTATTCACATCATATCAAAACACCTTTATGCAATTTACATAACTTAATATATACATCATTACATTTTATAACTTAATATGTACATCATTACATTTTATTACAATGTGCTTGGTTTTGGCCTTAATCTTTCATTAGGATATCATTGCATGCTCCACATAGTAGATTTTAATATGTACAACTATTCACATCATATCAATTTACCTTTATGCAATTTGCATAACTTAATAAGTACATCATTTATCATTTATATTATAGGAATAATATCAAAACGGGGTATATTAAATCCTTCACCCTCGAAAAGAAAAATATTGTTCTTAATGCAACTTCATGACACAAAATTGGATACTTTTCCCTTTTGAAATCCTCCATTTTCCAAGTTGTCTCATCTAGTGTATAGTGTTTCCACTATACCTTTGTCTATAAAATTGTTAAGTTTCATAATATTGTCACTTTTATATCGAGGATGTATATGGACTATGTTTGAAATCCTCCATTTTCCAAGTTGTCTCATCTAGTGTATAGTGTTTCCACTATACCTTTGTCTATAAAATTGTTAAGTTTCATAATATTGTCAGTTTTATATCGAAGATGTATATGGACTATGTTTGGAATTCTCCATTTAGAGCTACCTAGTTATGATCATGTACATAATTCTAAAACAAAGAAACATGAAAAAATAAAGAAATATGAAAAACATTATATGTTTTAACATTGTGTAGTAATGAAAGTTTATATGCATCATGTCTTATTTTTTTCAAAAATCTCAGATATTCTACAGTATATTAAAATCCACTTGGCCAACTTTCCAAATTCAAGAAGTTTGGCTAGATTCTCAATGGAAAATCCATTAAATTTTTAAAGTCTCCAACAAAGCAAGTGGAAATTTAAAATAAAGTAAAATTAGTTTAAAAAAGAAAATTTGTAGTGGAGAGGTCATCAAGAACTGACTCCATTTTTCTAGGCAAATCTTTGTCACCAAAAGCCATTAAGTTTGCTTAATGAACTGACTCAATTTTTCTAGGCAAATCTTTGCCACCAAAAGCCATTAAGTTTGCTTCCTGCAAAAAAGTATATTCCATCTTCATGAATTCACCCTTAAGTATGAAATAAGTGTTGCAATTTTTAAATAATTATTTATAAATATTTAATAAGAATTCTCATATTATTTATAAACATTTGATAGGAATTCTTGTAATTAGAGATGTTTTTTTTTGTTACTTTACGATTATTTTTACTTTTTCTAAGTTTGCATGATACCCATGTGTGACATCCTCGGGCCTAGACCTATGTCGAGCCAATGCCACCTTAAAACTTTCATGCTCTAATACCAATTTGTGACATCCCCGACCACCCAGGGCCGAGCCATGCTACTCCATAAAACACTCTTGCGGAACTTATTACATTGTAACATACCCATCCTACCCAGATTGGATCATGTCACTTAAAAACTTACAATAATTTCATTTGTATGCATATATAAATTTAAACAGACAAATACATTATGCTAATATCCAAATTCGTGTGGAAATAATAGTAAGCCTATACATACAACATACACAGACAATACTCATAATATAAAAACATGTACAAATACATAGCATGCAATTGAACACATAATTGATACTTATTTTTTTATCAAAGACCACCGACTGCGTGCAGACCTTCCATGAACCTCCCAACCTTAAACCACGCTGCTCATCACTCTTAACAGTGGGTCACCCCCAAGCTGGGACTAAACTTCGACCGGGTAAAAGGATTCCTAGGCTAGGATGAGACAATAGGAAGTTGTACAATCAACAGGAAGGATTCCACTCCAGGGACCAGCTCACACGAACAGCCTACAACCTCTCATTCCCCACATGCTTATCCCACCCCAGGAAGTGTGCCCCTTCTCTGCTCAACAACCTTCGGCTTCTCCATTTCCCTTCTAGGGCTTTAGCAACATGCCAGATAGGAATTCTCAGAGAACTATAGCTGCAATTGGGCTCCCTCAGGAAATCAGTTTCCCAACAAACTCTCTCACCTAGAGAGAGTTGCTCACAGGCCTGACAACCTGCTTCTTCAATCCATGGGCCTGACAACCCGTCTCTTCAATCCAGCTCTCTAGTCAACTAGAAACAGGCTCAAGTGAAGGTGGAAACAAGAAATGGTTATGGAACAAATGAAGGAAACAAGCCACGCTCAGTCAAAGAAATGTGTTGGCAACAAAAACAAACAGTTAAGGCACGGTACGAGCTCATGAAAAGTACAAGTGCATTGTGCTTCATAGGAAATGTATGGGATCATTGTTGAAGGTGTGTGTGAGGCATGGAGAGGTTTGACTAATGGAGTCCATGGCTGCCTGCATGAATGCTTGGGTGAACGGGGAAAGAATGCATTGGTGAATGGGGAAAGATGGGAAAACAACCTAATTTCCCCCACATATATTTGCATGCGCCATGATTGACACCTGGATCTCCTAGAGCTCGCTTCTCTCCACTTGTGATTCATTCAATCTTTCATGATATTTAGGATAAAATAATTATCCTTATCATAGTCTTTTAGGAATAAGAATGTAATATTCCATTTGAGTTAAGCCTTCAAGCTTAGCCCTTTTTCCTAGTCTCTTAGCCCCTCCCTTTCCCTACCTAGTGGAGCTTAGTCCCCCATACTCTTTTATTGTGGTCAGTCTACACACAACGATGTATTATATTAATGATATGAGTGTTTGGATATACAAAAATAGGGCCAATGACATTTAGCATCTAGTCTCTCCAACCTAAAGATCACATAAGACTCCTAGCTTATAATCACTTGGCTCACCAGCCTATAAAACATGTTTACAATTCAGCTGGGGCTTGGCCTTGGGGTATTACAATCCCCTCCCCTTATTTATGCACTGTCCTTAGTGCATATTATTTACAAATTATCATCAAGATTTTCAAAAATATTCAAAAAGATGCGGGTATTCTGTCTGCATAGCATTTTCTTGCTCCCAAGTTGCATCCTCAAGACCGTACCAGGTCCATTGGACCTTTACTCGCTCTATGGCTCAATTCTAGAGCTGTTTGATCTTCTAGTCCAGTATGCACACCAGATGCACTTGAAAAACACCTTCTTTCTCCCTTTGAATCACATTTCAATCAATAACATGATTAGCATCAAATATATACTTTTTTAACAATGACAGATGGAATACATTATGAATAGACATAGATGTAAGTAATGCAAGCATATAAGCTATAGGCCCAATCCTCTCTAGGATTTCAAACGACCCACAATAACGAGCTTCCAACTTTGAACAGTTTCCCAACTTCAGGGAACTTCTGTTGGCCTTCACTTTCAGGAATACATGATCACCCACTTTACATTCCCTGTAATTTTTTCCCTTATCAACCTAGATTTTCTTCCTGTCTTGAGCAACCTTTAAATTTTGCTTTATTTTTGGCATCTTCTCTTCCATCTCCTTGAGAAAATTTGGCCCAACCACTGCTCTATCTGTTGGGTTGTCCCAACTTACAGGTGTGTTGCACTTTCTACCACAAAGTGCCTCAAATGGGCTCATCTTCAGCGATGCTTGGTATCCATTGTTGTAAGCAAACTCTATCAAGTGTAGGTAGTCTTCCCATTTTGATGGTTTGTCCATCACATACATCCTCAACATATCCTCAATCACTTGGTTCACCCTCTTTGTTTTCCTATCAGATTATGGATGATAAGTTGTGCTAAAATTCAGATTTGTTCCAAATCCTTTGAATAACCCTTTCTAGAATTTCGATGTGAATTTTGGATCTCTGTCAGACACAATTGTCTTGGGTATACCATGCGATTTAGAAATTTCCCTCATATAAATATCAACAACTTTAGTTGTTTTGTGAGTGAGTTTTACTGGAATGAAATGGGCAGCTTTGGTAAGCTTGACCACCACTAACATGATAGAATAATGTTGTTTGCATGTTCTGGGTAGTTTGGTGATAAAATCCATTGTTACCACTTACCATTTCCACTCAGGAATAGGTAATGGTTGCAACGACCCTATTGGGTGTCTATGCTCATCCTTGACCTTTTGACACTCCAAACATAAGGTCTTCAACAAATTTTCAGAAAGAGCACCTTACAAGACCCCACCAAAAGTTGTGCCCACTCTGATACAAGCCTTACGACATCACCAAGGTCGTAGGTGAGAATTCTTTTGAACTAAGTATTCCTCTTCTCCTTGGCTTGCACCCATTATTTAATGTGGAACTGCTCCAACCATATTTTCCACCTCTCATGGACACTTCAGATGCATCTGAATAGTCCTTCCTGCATTGAACAAGCAACAATTGATTGTATCATGGACACCAAGACAAAGGACACCCGCCAATAGACTATCAAAATCCATTGGGTCATCAAAGCATGGTAGTTTCTTCATCAGGGAAAGTGGCTTACCAGGGGGTCAGATTCAACAAAAGTTTCTTAATCTGATGCATGCACTTGATGTAATGGAGACCATTGCTTCCTAAGGGGGGAGGAATGATCCAGGTGGATATCGGTGGCCACCCACCTATTCCAGTGGCTCAAAGACCAGTTTGCATTTTTGTAGTTTTTCTACAGTTTTTTGGGTCTTCAACTTTCGGGGTCATTTTGAGGCCCTAAACAATGTTTTTTTGGGGTGGCACTGTCACACTGTAGGCTTTAGCTAGAGTGTGACGACATCATGTGTAGTCCTCATATAGTTCTTTCCAATGAGATTTTGTGTGACTAAAATGAACATCGTATGCAAAAGTTACGACCCTGAGAAGTTGTTGTACCAACTTACCCCATTGGGGCCCACATGAATTTTGTCGCTTCATCTCCTAGGGTTAGGGTTTTTTATGTTTAGGGTTTTATCATTTATGTTTGGTGTTAAAAAGACCTTTGGAGCCTCATTGTAATCAACTTCTTACGAATGAGCATATCCAACACATATCTTCCGAGAGATAAGCTACCACCATTTTAGCTAACTTGTGTGTTTTTGCATTTTATAGTCTTTTGTAATTCAGACAGTCATTAATAGAATCTGAGCTTTACTGTATTACTTTGTTCCTTGCCATATCTCTATGTATTTCTTTGTTATATCTCTATTATATTTCTACTTTCATATCATTCCTAAAAAATAAACCGGATCACCTGATGAATGGAGTGTTTAGGGAGAACCTGGACAAGTTTGTAATTGTATTCCTAGATGATATACTCATCTACTCTAAGTCAGAAGAGGAACATGAACAACATTTAAGAATGGTGTTGCGAGTTTTAAGAGAGCATAAATTGTATGCCAAGCTAAGTAAGTGCATATTTTACCAAAAGAAGATTCACTACTTGGGGCATATCATTTCAACGGATGGGATAGCAATGGATCCTAAGAAGATAGAGTCCATTAAAGGATGGTCAGTGCCAAAGAATGTTACAAAGGTTATATCATTCACAGGTATTACCAGTTATTACCGAAGATTCATAAGAGGATTCTCAAATTTTGCAAGTCCAATCACTTCTTTGCAAAAGAAGGGAGTGAAGTTTGAATGGAATTCCAAGTGTGAAGAGAGATTTCAATAGCTGAAGGAAATTTTAACAAGTGCACCAATATTGAAGATTGAAAATCCAAATGAAGATTTTGTTGTGTGCATCGATGCATGCAAGGAAGGAATCGGTGGAGTTCTCAGTAAAAAATGATCATGTAGTATGCTACGAGTCCAAAAAAATAAAAGAATATGAAAGAAATTATGCTACTCATGATCTAGAGTTAAAAACAATTGTACATGCATTAAAAATGTGGAGACATTACCTTATGGGAAATAAATTCAATCCAAGGACATACCACTGTGGTATGAAACATTTGTTTGAATATCCAACACTAAATGTCAGACAAACTAGATGGATGGAATTTCTGAGTGAATATGACTTTGAAATTAAGCACATAAAGGGCAAGGGAAATCAAGTGGCGGATGCACTCAGCATGAGAGCTCATGAGAAGCATGTTGCAACAATTAATATGTACATGGATAATATGAAAAATCAAATTATTGCAGCAGCAAATTCAAATCAGCAGTATGTAAAAATAAAATAAACATTATAGCAAGGTAATTTTCAGCAGAAATTTAATTCTTATGAATTGAAAGAAGATGAGATTCTCATGCACAAAGGAAAAGTATATGTGTCGAATTCCAGTGAGCTAAAAAATGTGGTTCTGAAGGAAATGCATAATGTGTCATATGTTGGGCACCCAGGGTATCAAAAGACAATTGCAGTTGTGAAAATCCAATACTTTTGGCCAGGAATGAAAAAGGAAGTGGTTAATTACATAGTCAAATGTCTAGAATGTCAAAAGGTAAAGACAGAACATAGACATCTAGAAGGTTTGCTACAACCATTAACCATTCTAGAATGGAAATAAGAAGTTGTTACAGTGGATTTTATTACTAAGTTGCCCAGAACAATGAAACAACATGATTCCATCATGGTGGTGGTAGATAAATTAACTAAAGAAATGCATTTTATTCCAATAAAGACTAACACAAGGCAACAAATATTGAAAAAATATATATGACAGAAGTTGTGAGGCTACATGAGGTACCTAAGTCAATAGTTTCAGATTGAGATCCAAATTCAACTTCCAATTTTTCGAAGGGTTTGTTCAAAGTCTTTGGGACAAATTTAAATCTTATTACAATGTATCATCCAGAGTCAGATCGACAAACATAGAGGACTAATATGATAATTGAGGACATGCGTAGAATGTATGTGATGGATCAACCATCAAAGTGGGAATATTATATTCATTTAGTGGAATTTTCCTACAACAATGGGTATCATGCCTAGTTGAAAATGAGTCCATTTGAAGCATTATATGGCAGAAAATGTAACACTCTGGTGAGTTGGGACAATCTAGCAAACAAAGTAGTTGTTGGGTTAGATTTGTTGAAGGAAATGGAAAAGCATATGGAAAAGATAAAACAAAATTTAAATGCTTCCCGAAATAGAAAAAAAGATATGCAGGAAGGAACAGAGTGTTTAAATATTTTAAAGTAGGTGAACATGTGTTTTAAAAAGTGAAGGAAAAGAGAAGTTCACTAAGATTAGGAAGTTGGCCAAAGTTGGCAGCAAGATATTTTGTGGGCCTTTTGAAATATTAGAAAATAAAGGGTCAGTTGCATACATGCTATCATTGTCTGCATCCATGAGAATGCATAATGTATTTCATATATCATTATTAAAAAGATATGTGTCTAACACTAACCACATAATTGATTGGAATGTGATCCAGGTGGAGTACGAAGGGAATTTTCGGGTGGAACTAGTATGCATCCTAGACCAGAAATTCAAAGTGCTTAGGAACAAATTCACAAGGTTGGTAAAGGTTCAATGGACGTGCTACGATCCTAAATATGCTACATGGGAGCATAAAGAAAACATGCGAGCAGAATACCCGTAATTTTTTTACAATTTTGAAGAAAACAAAATACAAGACTTCATTTTGAACAGTTAGAGTTCTGGAACCGCATCTCAGAGTCCTATCCAATTGCATTGGGGACCTTGATAAAAGAATGGAGCATTCCTTGGGTTAGAATTGATAAACGGATGGTACATCCCTTGGGTTATCCCTGATAAACACATGGTGCATTCCTTGGGTCAACAAATTGAAAGGAACAAGAAATTATGGTTGAACTTCTTGTTGGAGTTATTAAATTGCAGATTTTTTGTTTATAAGTATTGTGATGCAAATTTGCATATATTTGTATCAGCATAGAGTGCACTGAGGACGACATGCAATGTAGGGGAGAGGGAATGTAATATCCCCACTATAATCCCTAGTTTAATTAATTCTTATGTAGATATAATATGTGGGTATGGTCAAACAATGTAATATGAGAGTTGTATTTCTATGTTTTAATAATGAAATTTGATACCAGCTGCTAAGGGGACATGGAAAAGAGATGGGGGATGAATTAATCCATAAGAGAGGGGAGGGTCTAGAATAATGGCCAAGAGGGGTCCAAGGGGGGATTATCCATGTATATTAATTCCACCCATTTTCCTAAAATTGTTATGTGTATATGAACCTTCTAATTTATGATTGAGCGTTCCAAAAACCAATCATTGAATACATGTAAGAGGGTGGGTGTGAGTAGTCACATCCCAAAGTTATTGGGCACATGGGGGTTGAGTACAATCATCTTGGGGAAGAGTGTGAGTAAAGAAAAAAAATCCAAAGAGAGGAAATTTGTATGGATTAGGACAAAAAAATTGACACAGGGAGTTTGTGTGCATGAGGAGCAAGAAAAAGAGTTTGGAGCTGGTGCAGCCATGGAGGGTGAATTCTAGAGCAAGATGAAGTGTATTGGAGCATATTTGGAGCATTTTGGAGTTGGATAACTAAAGAGCCATGTTTCCAGGCCTTAAGAGTGAACTCCTAATCGAGTTACACTGTAACAACAAGTGTGTGATGTCGGTTTACAAGTAGTTTTCCTAGCAGCAAATTCCCTTGAATTCCCCGCTGAGAGATTCATGGTTACATGTGCAAGAAAGACCCTGATAAATGAATGGGATGACCAAGGGACCGAGATCAATGAAGGGGTACATTCCTTGGGTTGGAAAATCCAAGAGGAAGAGCGTTGGTGGACAATTGGGATAGTTGTAGGAAGATATCAGTGGGTTATGACTTTTATGAGTTGTGAATGGACTGTGACAAACCACCCTCTTTTGTGGATTACTAGTATCATCTCGAGGGTGATTTGATGTTTAGATTTGGAACAACAAGTCTATGGTTGGGTGGAACGTACGTCCCAAGCAATTGGTTGCAAAACATATTTAAAAGATAAGTATTTTATCTTGTTAATGTGTTATTTTCATGTGTATAAATGTTGTGCATGAACTCTGTGTATTTGAGAATGATCTATACGCTATTGTAATGAAGTTTATTAGTTGCATTCAAGTTTATTTAGCCTATTGTAGATGCATGTAATTAAATAGTAATAGACAATAGTTATTTATGGTTGTAATTCTTAGCTGAAAGCTACAGGAAATCAATTAGTTGTAAAATAATTAAAATAGTTAACATAAATTTTGTTTTCAAGAGTTTTCTACACCGTAATGTCCCTCGGTTGGGTTGGGGGACGTTACAATGGGGGATGAGTACAATCAGCTTGGGGAAGTGAGAATCAAGCAAGTAAAAGAGAGAAATTCATATGGGTAGCTAACAATAGTTTTACACAATCAAATTTTGTGCATTAGAAGCAAGTAGAGAGCAATAAAAAGAGTTGGGAGTTGGTGCAACCATGGAGGGAAAATGCTAGAAAAAGATGGAGCATATTTGGAGCTAGAAACTTAATAGCCAGGTTGTCAATCCTGAAGAGTGAACTCTTGGGCGAGTTGCACTGTAACAAAAGTGTTTGTTGTTGGTTTGTTGGTAGTTTTCTCTAGCAGCAAGTTCCCTTGAATTCTCAACTAAGAGATTATTGGTTACCTATGCCAGAGAGACAATGATAAATGAATGGGATGCCCAAGGGACTAAGATCAGTGAAGGGGTACATTCCTTGGGTTGGGAAGTTCAAGAGGAAGAGAGTCGGTGGAAAATTGGGATAGTTGTAAGAGGATATCAGTGGGTTGTGAGTTTTTTAAGTTGTGAGTGGACAGTGAGAGACCACCTTTTTTTCTGGATTATTAGCCTCAGCTTGGGGGTGACTGGTTGTTGATATTTGGAACATTCATTCTATGGTTGGGAAGAATGTTCGTCCTAGGCAGTTGGTTGCACAACCAATTTAAAAGATAGGTGTTTTATCTTGTTGTTGTGTTATTTTACATGTGTTATTGTTGTGCATGATCTTTGTGTATGAGAAAGATTATGTGTTGTTGTGTTGAGTTATCAAATTGTATTTCATGTCTATTTAAGTTGTTGTAGATGCATGTAATTAGTTGTAACAAACAATAGCTAAATCTAGTTTTATTTCCTAGTTGAAAGCTACAAGAAATCAGTTAGCTGTAAAAGAATTATTTAGTTAGCATAAATTTTTGTTTGTATGAGTATTTCTCACCTTAAAGTTCCTCAGTTGGGCTGGAGGAAGTTACAACACTGGTGTGGGTGGAAAGAAAAAAACATCTTTGGGCTTGGGGAGAACCATCCTTCGACTCCAGGAAGTATAGTTGTAGGGAACCTCTCAATTCCCCTTATTGAAGGTTCGAGGATTATTGTGAATATGGGTTCAAAAAGAGGTGATGTGTTGTCTGCAGCTAGTGACTACACTCCTTTGACATATGAACTGAGGGATTCAAGGGCTTGTGGTCATGGGACGATGACGAACCTTTCCTTGGGTAAGTTCAATACTACTTTCTCTTTCTTTCCCAGTAACTTTGAAGCTAGGGAAGGTAAAGGGGAAAGTGGTAGGATTCTGGGAAGACAATTAGAAGACTCTAGGAGGGGTAAATAGTCTCCATTTCCCTTGTTACTCTTGGAGACACAAGCCAATCCATTTCAGTTAGCTCCTTCTATGGCCTCAATGGATCTTTCGAGGGACTCAAACCCATATTTTCTTGCTCAAGGAAGTTTGAGGGGGAAGACCGCAACAGATACTTCATCTACACTCTCCATAGGGGGTGGCCACTATCAGTTGTGTCACCGAAGGGGGTCTAGTACCCTTGATCCTCCCCAATATGGAGGGTTGGATCTAGGCTCACTAAAATATTTGGGAGCTTTTGCAGTTTGTATAAAATCTTCTCTAAAGAGGGCATAGGAGAACACCATTAAAGAGATAAACCAAGGTTGTCAAAAACTCATATGTGAGGCCCTTATACCATGACATGCCTCTTGTCCAGTTACACCATGAAGAGACTCTTGCTTAATATTCAAGGGTTAGGGGGCCAAGCTAAGAAGTTGGCCCTAAAGAGGTTAGTGGAGCTCTATTGGCCAAACATAGTTCTGTAATAAGATATCATGGCGAAGGGGGACTAATTGATAAGTGAAATGAGGAAGTTCTTAGAAAATTGGGATTTTATGGTGGTAGATTCAGTAGATTAGTTTCGTGGGTTAATCACTAGGTGGAATCACAATCTCTTTGATGAATTCTTTTACCACATCCTCAGGTTTGTGTACGAAGATGTGCAATAAAAGATTGGGGTTAGATCTTGTTTTGCTCAAATTTTATGGGCTATATGAGGAGCAACGATGGTTCTGGGAGAGGGTTTTCAATATTCAGTGTCTGAAGTATGACAGTCTTATTATGGGAGAAGATAGAATTTTACACTAAGTCAAAGGGAGGTTTGGGTGGATACTGCAAGGGTAGATCGACTTGCAAATTGTCTTACCAACATATTGGATGATGGTAGTTTAGTAGATGTGGAACCTTTGAAACTTAGTACTACATGGAGAAATAACAAGGTTGGAAGGGAAGGGGTTCACAAAAGATTGGATAGGTTTGTGGTTCATAATTTAGTCATGCATAAGGTGCCTAGATATAGTTCTTGGATTGATTCGAGCTGGTGCTTTGATCACTTTCCAATATTTACTTGAACTGGATCTTGACGACCCTAGACTGAGAACTCCCTTTAAGTTCAATCCAGTGTGGATAAAGGAGGAAGAGTTTTAAATTTAGTTAAGGAGAATTGGAAACCTTTTGATCCTTCCTTGGACTCATTTGTTGGTGATCAGTTCATTCTAGAAATTAAATCTATTAAGGAAAGGGTAGCATCTTGGGAAAGGGAGAGGTACAGGGCTCACGATCAATCACTAGTGGAGGTGGAAAAGGAAGTGGAGGAATAGGTACTTGGTCTAGTGTCCAACCCTGGGAGAGAGGACACTCTAGCTTGGTTAAAATAGTGTGAGGCAAAGAAGTCTAAACTACTTTTGGATAAAGTAGGGCCACCTTGCTAGAACTGGGGGACAACAATACAAATTACTTTCACTCCTTTACCAATAACATACGGATTATCAACACAATTTGGGAATTGCAGGATCATGATGGTATAAAGGTTAGAGGCTTTAAGGACCTAGCAGACCTTGGAGTCAAATACTTTGAGGGGATTTATAAGGAGCCAGAAAGGGTGAATTTGGCAAAAATCTTGAAAGTTGTCTCATCTTTTCCACGTATGGTCAATAAGGAAACTAATGAGGAGTTGTGCAATCCTATTACAAAGGAGGAATTGTTTTTACTCTTGAAATATTTTAGAAAGGATAGAAGTCGCGAACGAGATGGGTGGTCTGTTGAATTTTATATTGAGTTTTTTTATTTACTGGGTACAAACTTGTTGCAAGTTGTGGAGGAGGTAAGAACCTCTAGTAGGATGATAGGTAGCCTAAATGTTGTTGATTTTTCAACAAGCTAGGTTAAGCATGAAGTTCATTTCATTTTAGCATTTCACTTAACCATAAACAATAATGTTGCAGCAACCAAGATCACAAGAAGAAACACCATGCACAAGAACACAAGAAGTATCTTGGGAAACCCTTCTCAACAAGGGAAGAAAACCCATCCAAATCATTTGTTATAGTCTTCAAGAGAAAGACCTCCACCAAGATCAACCTTAGCACACAAGATGGTGCTTCAAACCCTGGAAGACTAGAGCCCAAGAGAGGTGCGCACCTTTTCCCAAGTAGATGTGTTTGCTGAAATTTCCAAACTCACAAGGAAGATATGATTCCACAATGAGGAATCATCCCTTACTTATATTAGACTTGTCCAATCAACAAAGGCATCTATTGGCTCAATAGGGCCGACCTCTCTAAGTCACTTTATAATAATAATATTATTATTATTAATATTAATATTAATATTAGTATTAATATTAATATTAATATTACTATTAATTATCTTTTACATTTATTATTAATCACATTAAGGTGGGGCCGACCTGTACCCTTTATATAACAATTAGGGTTACAGGCAGGTCTAACTCTTGAACAAAATATAGCAAAGGATGTGAAAAACCCACTAGTGCTCATCCACTAGGGGCACATCCATAGAGATGTCATTGCTCTGATTCACTGCATTACACAAAAGAACCAGGTCTTCACACGTTCACATGTGCTTGTCCATAGGCACATCCACTCTACAGATCTGCTTTCCCACTACCATCGACAGGAGAATCATCTGGAGTCTTCTCGTCAACTCTGATGCTCAGAGGAGGATAATACATCATCTTCATTTATGTTCTCATGACGATGCACCCAACACTTTGGGATTTCAAACGTTCATCTTGTGCTCAGCCACAGGCACGTCCTAACTCAACAGATCACTTTTCCACTGGATAACCATCTGGAGTTCTTCTAAACTCTCTAAATGGAGGAGGTCATATCTATGTTCCCAACTTTGTCTCAGGAAGGAGCCAAGTACCCTTCTTGGGTGCTTTCTCTCAGGTTTGTAAGCTGAGATAAAGACTTGCACAACAGCTATGTTCCACATCTCACAGGTTTGTAAGTTGGAGGATGTCTCCCATAGCTGCATTCATCAACAAATGCAACGTTTATAACCTTGATACCTAAACAAGAAAGATGTAGACCTATCTCACTGTGCAATTGTCTATACAAGATCATTGCAAAAGTGATTGCAACAAGATTGAAGCCTATACTCTCTGAGTACATTTCAACATAACAACTTGGTTTTTTAAAGGGAAGATAGATTCATGAAGCCATTGATACAACCCAGGAGGGCCCACACTCTATTAAACTCTCTCACGGGCCAACAACAATAATCAAGCTTGATTTATCTAAGGTCTATGATAAAGTTTCTTGGTTGTATCTTTGGTTATTGCTTATACATATTGGTCTCTCGGTGCCTTTGGTCAAGATGGATTATGTGTTGTGTTTCTACTTCTTCATTCACTATTTTGA
>JASDQU010013332.1:91152-123908 GCA_032191745.1 Picea mariana
GGGCTTAGCACAGGATAGTTCTCCCCCTTTTCCACCTCCATGTGATCGTTGATCCTGATCACAGGTCAAACAACTAGGCACCTTTTTCGCATTTCGCGACTTAGTGTTATAATCGGGTCGAGACTTTTGGCTCTACAAACCCCAAATGTCGAACTGCCAAAGAGGCTTCGATCGACAATTAGCCCCCTGGGCTATGCCTTGGTCCACAGGTCCTTTTTGGTAGCTCCATGTGCGAACAACACTAGGCATGAGCTCCACCTTTCCCAAGCGACCACAACGCTATGACCAAAGCCTATTCCCAAAGGTGCTTGTCGCAACTTGCCATCTTGCAAGTTTGTGAGTCGAAACTCCCGACTCTTCCTTCCCAATCTCGCGATACCCGAGATCACGAAATGGGTATAGCTCTTTTCTGTCACCGCCTTCCACGCGTGACCACTGGCTAGGCTAAATGCTAGCACCTCTCGCTACTCGCACCTTCGCGAGTCGAAGGGTTGAGCTCCCGTGTTCTTACTTCGCGAATCCCCGAGACGCGAAAATTCAATAGAGCATTGACTCCTTTCTCCAGGCAATGCGTGTCCGCCTGTCAACCACGCGGGCCCCACCTTGTGGTTCTGCCACATGTTCCTCACTTGTGCCTCGGCTCTTGGCACTTCGCGACTTCTGATGTCGAGAAGAGGTCCTCTCAACCTCCGAACCTCCGAATGCGCGATACGCGCAATAAGGCCCTGATCCAACGGTTCAGATTTTTCTCTTTGCGATTTTGCACTTCGTGATTTCGTGAGTTGGAGAATCCAACTCTTGCGCTCTCTTCTTACGAAACCCCGAGATGCGATATGTCAACGAAGCGTTAACTCCCTTCTCCAGGAGACGCGTGTCCACCTGTCAATCACACGAGCCCCACCTTAAAGTTCTGCCACGTGTTCTCTCGTGCCCGGCTCTCGGCACTTCGCTACTCGTGAAGTCGAAAAAGACTCCTTTCAACCTCTGAACCCTCAAATGCGCGATAGGCGATGGGGTTCCTGATCCAATGGTCCTCCCATTCTCTGGATCCAACGACTGTCTCCACTCCTCGCGACTTCGCCACTCACGACTTGGAGCACCCAACCTTTGGGCTCTTACCTTGCAAACCTTCGAGTTCGCGAGATTCCTTGATCTCTGCCACCTGTCCTCCCTAGATGGACGGTCCTGATCCTCTTGTTACTTCATCGCTCGCGAAGTCGAAAGACTTCCCTCTAGGACTCCCGATGTCTGAATCCCCAATATGGGTGATCTCGTGACACGCGTCCGCTCTTAGACGAACGACTCAGATTTCCTCGGGACTTTGCTACTAATGAAGTCAAGATGCTCGCATCTGTGAGTCTCGATGCCCGAATCTCCGAATTGGATGATTCCACGACACACGTCCTCCTGCAGACGAATGGCTCAAATTCTTTTGCCCCTTCAGGACTTCATCTTTCGCGGCCTCACGAATCTTGAGGCAAGGGTTTTAACCCTTCAACTCACGAATCCACGAAAGGATATTTCGCGAGTAATCTAACGGTCCTTGTCAACTCAGATCCTACGGTCCAAATTCTCCTGAACTTAAAACTTGAAAATAGGCTTACCATAACTCCCCTGCTCCTCTGCAAGATCTGACGGCTCTTGAGACTTCGCGAATTCTCCATAGAGAATTTCGACTGTCCAATGCCTCCTTGACGACACTTGCGAAGAGAACACGGTATTCCTTCGTTTCTATTTCGGGATTTCAAAAGGATCATTCTTCCTCGTACCGGGTTACTAAGGCTTGTGCTTTCAAATCCTTTTTCCAGGTTATTGGTGAGCTTTCTAAGAAGGGTGTCTCTATGGGGAGATCTATCCAGGGTATTAACTGAGACAGATAAGGGTATAGATTTCCCGAGAACAGGCTTGAAGTCTGAATTAATTCAATATGTGTATAAATAGCGATTTATAAAACATAAGCCTTACGTAGTCTTTCCATTATAAGCGTGCAACCGCCATTTCTAAATCAAAACACTACATAGACAGTCTTATACTCAAACCATTCATAAAATGCATAGACTGTGAGCATACATGTCAACATATAAATTTCAGGATGAAAAATGTAAAACACTTATCAGAAATAACACCAGATGTGATTGCAACTGCTGAGAGGGGTGCTCGTTTCCACCCAACCGTAGGGTCGACGACTACCAATGGATTTACCACTAGCCACCCCCGAGCTGAGACCACGATGTTGCAAGACTTCGTCTCTATTTGTCAGTGACTGAGAACGAAGGTTACTCCCTTCTTCTCCGTTGTTACTCACTGTGCATTTTTCCAGAGTTCCTCTTCCTCTTTCCCTCGCGTCTCCCCATGATCGCCCACACTTCCTTCCTTCTCTCTGTTCGATGAGGTTGTGTGTGGCACGACTTTCCTCGTAGTGGTCAGGTCTGAGGACTCTACGGATGGGTGGTTCACCCCCATCCCTCATTACTCATGAGGACCCTTTACCTACCAATCATGACGAGTCATTTAATTCGGAGCCAGCGAGCCACTCTTGGTTCTCCGGGCCAGTGAAGTCCAAATACGGTATTGGTTTCAGTGGAAGTTAACGCCACCTTCCCAGGTGCCTTCCACCACCTTTTTTCAGCCATCGTGGTCTCTTTTTCAGCATATCCCCTCAACAGTCCTGCAGTATATATTCATAATGTTACTCACATTCATCGACCTTTTTCACAAGGTCCATTCACATCACACATTCACATTTTTGAGTTTGCCACAGTTCTTGGCCAGTATAGTTGTTTTTAAAGACTGGGGGAAACAGGGTGTTACAAATGGATCCTAAGAAGATAGAGTCCATTAAAGGATGGTCAGTGCCAAATAATGTTACAGAGGTCAGATCATTCACGGGTATTACCGGTTATTACCGAAGATTCATAAGAGGATTCTCAAATTTTGCAAGTCAAATCACTTCTTTGCAAAAGAAGGGAGTGAAGTTTGAATGGAATTCCAAGTGTGAAGAGAAATTTCAATAACTGAAGGAAATTTTAACAAGTGCACCAATATTGAAGATTGCAAATCCAAATGAAGATTTTGTTGTGTGCATCGATACATGCAAGGAAGGAATCAGTGGAGTTCTCAGTAAAAAATGATCATGTAGTATGCTACAAGTCCAAAAAAATAAAAGAATATGAAAGAAATTATGCTACCCATGATCTAGAGTTAGAAACAATTGTAAATGCATTAAAAATGTGGAGACATTACTTTATGGGAAATAAATTCGATCCAAGGACATACCACTGCGGTATGAAACATTTGTTTGGATATCCAACACTAAATGTCAGACAAACTAGATCGATGGAATTTCTGAGTGAATATGACTTTGAAATTAAGTATATAAAGGGCAAGGGAAATCAAGTGGTGGATGCACTCAGTGTGAGAGCTCATGAGAAGCATGTTGCAACAATTAGTATGTACATGACTGATATGAAAAATCAAATTACTGCAGTAGCAAATTCAAATCAACAGTATGTAAAAATAAAAGAAACATTACAGCAACGCAATTTTCAGCAAAAATTTAATTCTTATGAGCTGAAAGAAGATGAGATTCTCATGCCCAAAGGAAAAGTATATGTGTCGAATTCTAGTGAACTAAAAAATGTAGTTCTGAAGAAAATGCACAATGTGTCATATGTCGGGCATCCAGGATATCAAAAGACAATTGCAGTTGTGAAAATCCAATACTTTTGGCCAGGAATGAAAAAGGAAGTGGTTAATTACATAGTCAAATGTCTAGAACGTCAAAAGGTAAAGACAAAACATAAACATCCAGAAGGTTTGCTACAACCATTAACCATTCCAGAATGGAAATAAGAAGTTGTTGCAGTGGATTTTATTACTAAGCTGCCTAGAACAATGAAACAACATGATTCCATCATGGTGGTGGTGGATAAATTAACTAAAGAAATGCATTTTATTCCAGTAAAGACTAACACAAGGCAACAAATATTGAAAAAAAATATGACAGAAGTTGTGAGGCTACATGAGGTACCTAAGTCAATAGTTTCAGATTAAGATCCAAATTTTACTTCCAATTTTTCGAAGGGTTTGTTCAAAGTCTTTGGGACAAATTTAAATCTTATTACAGTGTATCATCCAGAGTCAGATCGACAGACATAGAGGACTAACATGATAATTGAGGACATGCGTAGAATGTATGTGATGGATCAACCATCAAAGTGGGAATATTATATTCATTTAGTGGAATTTTCCTACAACAATGGGTATCATGCCTAATTGAAAATGAGTCCATTTGAAGCATTATATGGCAGAAAATGTAACACTCCGGTGAGTTGGGATAATCTAGCAGACAAAGTAGTTGTTGGGTCAGATTTATTGAAGGAAATGGAAAGGCATATGGCAAAGATAAAACAAAATTTAAATCCTTCCTAGGATAGAAAAAAATATATGTAGGAAGGAACAGAATGTTTAAATATTTTAAAGTAGGTGAACATGTGTTTTAAAAAGTGAAGGCAAAGAGAAGTTCACTAAGATTAGGAAGTTGGCCAAAGTTGGCAACAAGATATTTTGTGGGCCTTTTGAAATATTAGAAAATAAAGGGTCAATTGCGTACATGCTATCATTGTCTGCATCAATGAGAATGCATAATGTATTTCATATATCATTATTAAAAAGATATGTGTCTGACACTAACCACATAATTGATTGGAATGTGATCCAGGTGGAGTACGAAGAGAATTTTCGGGTGGAACCAGTATGCATCCTGGACCAGAAATTCAAAGTGCTTAAAAAAAAATTCATAAGGCTGGTAAAGGTTCAATGGACGTGCTATGATCCTAAATATGATACATAAGAGCATGAAGAAAACATGCGGGCAAAATACCCGCAAATTTTTAACAATTTTGAAGAAAACAAAATACAAAACTTCATTTTGAACAGTTAGAGTTATGGAACCGCATCTTAGAGTCCTATCCAACTACATTGGGGACCTTGATAAAAGAATGGATCATTCCTTGGGTTAGAATTGATAAACGGATGGTACATCCCTTGGGTTAACCCTGATAAACACATGTGCATTCCTTGGGTCAACAAATTGAAAGGAACAAGAGATTATGGTTGAACTTGTTGTTGGAGTTGTTAAATTGCAGAATTTTTGTTTATAAGTATTGTGATGTAAATTTGCATATATTTGTGTCAGCATAGAGTGCACTGAGGACAATGCGCAATGTAGGGGAGAGAGAATGTAATATCCCCACTATAATCCTTAGTTTAATTAATGCTTATATAGATATAATATGTGGGTATGGTCAAACGATGTAATATAAGAATTGTATTTCTATGTTTTAATAATAAAATGTGATGCCAGCTGCTAAGGGGACATGGAAAAGAGATGGAGGATGAATTAATCCATAAGAGAGGGGAGGGTCTAGGATAATGGCCAAGAGGTGTCCAAGGGGGGATTACCCATGTATATTAATTCCACCCATTTTCCTAAAATTGTTGTGTGTATATGAACCTTCTAATTTCTAATTGAGTGTTCCAAAAACCAATCATTGAATACATGTAAGAGGGTGGGTGTGAGTAGTCACATCCCAAAGTTATTGGGCACATGGGGGTTGAGTACAATCATCTTGGGGAAGAGTGTGAGTCAAGAAGAGCAAGCCAAAGAGAGGAAATTTGTATGGATTAGGAAAAAAAAATTGACACGGGGAGTTTGTGTACATAAGGAGCAAGAAAGAGAGTTTGGAGCTGGTGCAGCCATGGAGGGTGAATTCTAGAGCAAGATGGAGTGTATTGGATCATTTTGGAGTTGGATAACTAAAGAGCCATGTTTCCAGGACTGAAGAGTGAACTCCTAATCGAGTTACACTGTAACAAAAAGTGTGTGATATCGGTTTACTAGTAGTTTTCCTAGCAACAGGTTCCCTTGAATTCCCCGCTGAGAGATTCATGGTTACATGTGCAAGAAAGACCCTGATAAACAAATGGGATGACCAAGGGACCAATATCAATGAAGGGGTACATTCCTTGGGTCGGGAAAGCCAAGAGGAAGAGCGTTGGTGGACATTTGGGATAGTTGTAGGAAGATATCAGTGGGTTATGAGTTTTATGAGTTATGAATGGACTGTGAGAAGCCACCCTCTTTTGTGGATTACTAGTATCAGCTCGAGGGTGATTTGATTTTGATATTTGGAACAACAAGTCTATGGTTGGGTGGAACGTGTGTCCCAAGCAATTGGTTGCAAAACATATTTAAAAGATAAGTGTTTTATCTTGTTAATGTGATATTTTTATGTGTATAAATGTTGTGCATGAACTCTGTGTATTTGAGAATGATCTATATGCTATTGTAATGAAGTTTATTAGTTGCATTCAAGTTTATTTAGCTTATTGTAGATGCATGTAATTAAATAGTAATAGACAATAGTTATTTATAGTTGTAATTCTTAGCTGAAAGCTGCAGGAAATCAATTAGTTGTAAAATAATTAAAATAGTTAACATAAATTTTGTTTTCAAGAGTTTTCTACACCGTAATGTCCCTCGGTTGGGTTGGGGGACGTTACAATGGGGGATGAGTACAATCAGCTTGGGGAAGTGAGAATCAATAAAGTAAAAGAGAGAAATTCATATGGGTAGCTAACAATAGTTTTACACAATCAAATGTTGTGCATTAGAAATAAGTAGAGAGCAATAAAAAGAGTTGGGAGCTGGTGCAACCATGGAGGGAAAATGCTAGAGAAATATGGAGCATATTTGGAGCTGGAAACTTAATAGTCAGGTTGTCAAGCCTGAAGAGTGAACTCTTGGGTGAGTTGCACTGTAACAACAAGTGTTTGTTGTTGGTATGCTGGTAGTTTTCTCTAGCAGCAAGTTCCCTTGAATTCTCAACTGAGAGATTCTTGGTTACCTATGCCAGAGAGACAATGATAAACGAATGGGACACCCAAAGGACTAAGATCAGTGAAGGGGTACATTCCTTGGGTTGGGAAGGTCAAGAGGAAGAGAGTCGGTGGAAAATTGGGATAGTTGTAAGAGGATATCAGTGGGTTGTGAGTTTTTTAAGTTGTGAGTGAACAGTGAGAGACCACCTTCTTTTCTGGATTATTAGCCTCAGCTTGAGGGTGACTGGTTGTTGATATTTGGAACATTCATTCTATGGTTGGGCCAAATGTTCGTCCCAGGCAGTTGGTTGCACAACCGATTTAAAAGATAGGTGTTTTATCTTGTTGTTGTGTTATTTTACATGTGTTATTGTTGTGTATGATCTTTGTGTATGAGAAATATTATGTGTTGTTGTGTTAAGTTATCAAATTGTATTTCATGTTTATTTAAGTTGTTGTAGATGCATGTAATTAGTTGTAACAAACAATAGCTAAATCTAGTTTTATTTCCTAGTTGAAATCTACAAGAAATCAATTAGTTGTAAAAGAATTATTTAGTTAGCATAAATTTGCGTTTGTATGAGTATTTCTCACCTTAAAGTTCCTCGGTTGGGCTAGAGGAAGTTACAATACTAGTGTGGGTGGAAAGAAAAAAACATCTTTGGGCCCGAGGAGATCCCCCCTTCATCTCCAGGAAGTATAGTTGTAGGGAACCTCTCGATTCCCCTTATTGAAGGTTCGAGGATTATTGTGAATATGGGTTCGAAAAGAGGTGATGTGTTGTCTGCAGTTGGTGACTACACTCCTTCAACATATGAACTGAGGGATTCAAGGGCTTGTGGTCACGGGACGATGACGAACCTTTCCTTGGGTAAGTTCAATACTACTTTCTCTTTCTTTCCCAGTAACTTTGAAGCTAGGGAAGGTAAAGGAGAAATTGGTAGGGTTCTGGGACGACAATTAGAAGACTCTAGGAGGGGTAAATAGTCTCCATTTCCCTTGTTACTCTCGGAGACACAAGCCGAGCCATTTCAGTTAGCTCCTTCTATGGCCTCAATGGATCTTTCAAGGGACTCAAACCCATCTTTTCTTGCTCAAGGAAGTTTCAGGGGGAAGACTGCAACATATACTTCGTCTACACTCTACAGAGGGGGTCGCCACTATCATTTGTGGCACTAAAGGGGGTATATTACCCTTGATCCTCCCCAATACGGAGGGTTGGATCTAGGCTCACTGAAATATTTGGGACCTTTTGCAGTTTGTATAAAATCTTCTCTAAAGAGGGCATAGGAGAACGCCATTAAAGAGATAAACCAAGGTTGTCGAAAACTCATATGTGAGGCCCTTATACCATGACATGCCTCTTGTCTAGTTACACCATGAAGAGATTCTCGCTTAATATTCAAGGGTTAGGGGGGCAAGCTAAGAAGTTGGCCTTAAAGAGGTTAGTGGATCTCTATTGGCCAAACATAGTTCTGTAATAAAATATCAGTAATAAGATATCATGGGGAAGGGGGACCAATTGATAAGTGAGATGAGGAGGTTCTTAGGAAATTGGGATTTTATGGTGGTAGATTCAGTAGATTAGTTTGGGGGGTTAATCACTAGGTGGAATCACAATATCTCTTTGATGAATTCTTTTACTACATCCTCAGATCTGTGTATGAAGATGTGCAGTAAAAGCTTGGGGTTAGATATTGTTGTGCTCAAATTTTATGGGCTATATGAGGAGCAACGATGGTTCTGGGAGAGGGTTTTCAATATTTAGTGTCTGAAGTATGAGAGTCTTATTATGGGAGAAGATAGAATTTTACACTAAGTCAAAGGGAGGTTTGGGTGGATACTGCAAGGGTAGATCGACTTGCAAATTGTCTTACCAACATATTGGATGATGGTAGTTTGGTAGATGTGGAACCTTTGAAACTTAGTCCTACATGGAGAAATAACAAGGTTGGAAGGGAAGGGGTTCACAAAAGATTGGATAGGTTTGTGGTTCATAATTTAGTCCTGCATAAGGTGCCTAGATATAGTTCTTGGATTGATTTGAGCCGGTGCTTTGATCACTTTCCAATATCTACTTGAACTGGATCTTGACGACCCTAGATTGAGAACTCCCTTTAAGTTCAATCTAGTGTGGATAAAGGAGGAAGAGTTTTAAATTTAGTTAAGAAGAATTGGAAACCTTTTGATCCTTCCTTGGACTCATTTGTTGGTGATCAGTTCATTCTAGAACTTAAATATATTAAGGAAAGGGTAGCATCTTGGGAAAGGGAGAGGTACATGGCTCACGATCAATCACTAGTGGAGGTGGAAAAGGAAGTGGAGGAATAGGTACTTGGTCTAGTATCCGACCCTGGGAGAAAGGACACTCTAGCTTGGTTAAAATAATGTGAGGCAAAGAAGTCTAAACTACTTTTGGATAAAGTAGTAGATTGGAGAAAGTAGGGCCACCTGGCTAGAACTGGGGGACAACAATACAAATTACTTTCATTCCTTTACCAATAACATACGGATTATCAACACAATTTGGGAATTGCAGGATCAGGATGGTATAAAGGTCAGAGGCTTTAAGGACCTAGTAGACCTTGGAGTCAAATACTTTGAGGGGATTTATAAGGAGCCAGAAAGGGTGAATTTGGCAAAAATCTTGAAAGTTGTCTCCTCTTTTCCAGGTATGGTCAATAAGGAAACTAATGAGTTGTGCAATCATGTTACAAAGGAGGAATTGTTTTTACTCTTGAAATCTTTTGAAAAGGATAGGAGTCACGGACGAGATGGGTGGTCTGTTGAATTTTATATTGAGTTTTTTTATTTACTGGGTACAAACTTGTTGCAAGTTGTGGAGGAGGTAAGAACCTCTAGCAGGATGATAGGTAGCCTAAATGTTGTTGATTTTTCAACAAGCTAGGTTAAGCATGAAGTTCATTTCATTTTAGCATTTCACTTAACCATAAACAATAATGTTGCAGCAACCAAGATCACAAGAAGAAACACCATGCACAAGAACACAAGAAGTATCTTGGGAAACCCTTCTCAACAAGGGAAGAAAACCCATCCAAATCCTTTGTTATAGTCTTCAAGAGAAAGACCTCCACCAAGATAAACCTTAGCACACAAGATGGTGCTTCAAACCCTGGAAGACTAGCACCCAACGGAGGTGCACACCTTTTCCCAAGTAGATGTGTTTACTGAAATTTCCAAACTCACAAGAAAGATATGATTCCACAATGGGGAATCATCCCTTACTTATATTAGACTTGTCCAATCAACAAAGGCATCTATTGGCTCAATAGGGACGACCTCTCTAAGTCACTTTATAACAATATATTATTATTATTAATTATCTTTTACATTTATTATTAATCACATTAAGGTGGGGCCGACCTGTACCCTTTATATAACAATTAGGGTTACAGGCAGGTCTGACTCTTGAACAAAATATAGCAAAGGATCTGAAAAACCCACTAGTGCTCATCCATGAGGGGCACATCCATAGGGATGTCATTGCTCTGATTCACTGCATTACACAAAAGAACCATGTCTTCACACGTTCACATGTGCTCGTCCACAGGCACATCCAATCTACAGATCTTCTTTCCCACTGCCACTGACAAGAGAATCATCTAGAGTCTTCTCGTCAGCTATGTTGCTCAGAGGAGGATAATACATCATCTTCATTTATGTTCTCATGATGATGCACCCAACACTTTGGGATTTCAGACGTTCACCTTGTTCTCAGCCACAGGCATGCCCTAACTCAACAGATCGTTTTTCCACTGGATAATCATTTGGAGTTCTTCTCAACTCTCCAAATGGAGGAGGTCATCTCTACGTTCCCAACTCTGTCTGAGGAAGGAACCAAGTACCCTTCTTGGGGGCTTTCTCTCAGGTTTGTAAGCTGAGATAAAGACTTCCACAGCGGCTATGTTCCACATTTCATAGGTTTGTAAGTTGGAGGATGTCTCCCATAGCTGCATTCATCAACAAATGCAACATTTATAACCTTGATACCTAAACAAGAAAGATGTAAACCTATCTCACTGTGCAATTGTCTATACAACATCATTGCAAAAGTGATTGCAACAAGATTGAAGCCTATACTCTCTTAGTACATTTCAACATAACAACTTAGTTTTTTAAAGGGAAGATAGATTCATGAAGCCATTGATACAACCCAGGAGGGCCCACACTCTATTAAACTCTCTCACGGGCCAACAACAATAATCAAGCTTGATTTATCTAAGGTCTATGATAAAGTTTCTTGGTTGTATATTTGGTTATTGCTTATACATATTGGTCTCTCGATGCCTTTGGTCAAGATGGATTATGTGTTGTGTTTCTACTTCTTCATTCACTATTTTGATCAATGGAGTTGCCACAAGTTTCTTCAGATCCACAAGGGGGCTTAGGAAGGGATGCTCATTATCCCCTTACCTTTTTCTTCTTATTGCAAAAGGTCTGAGTAGGTCTTTACTGGAAACTAGGAGGGTGAGGTCTATTCAAGGGGTCACGATTGGGGGGTGAAGCTCTGTCTCATCTGCTATTTGTGGATGTTGTTTCTCTGTTTTGTTTTGGGATTGGTAGAGAAGGTGCCCAGCTACAAGAATTACTTATGATATATAATAAAGCCACGAGAATGGAAGTGAATGTTACTAAACCATGCTTTTTACTTCAAGTATGGAGGATGATATTAGTCTTGATTTTGAAGGTATTTTCCTTTTCAGCATTTGGATATGAATGATGGCATTAAGTACCCGAGCTTTACTCTTAAGCCGAATTGTTATGGGAAGGAAGATTGGTGGTGGTTGGTATCAAGAATTGAGAAAAGAATCACATATTGGTGCAACAAGTGAATGTCAAGGGGAGGAAGATTAGTCTTAGTCAAGACTGTTCTGGAAACCATGCTAGTGTATTGGCATACAATAGCGCACATTCCAAAAGGCATTTTGGAGAAAATTAAAAGTTATGTTATAATTTCCTTTGGCAAGGAAGTGGTGATTTTAAAGGCTCTAACTGGGTCAAATGGAAGAAGTTGGTAGTTCCTAAGGCATTGGGAGGTTGGGGATTAAAAAATATTCACCTCTTTAGACAATCCCTGTTAGCTAAATCTTTATGATCTGTACATACTAAGGATAGTCTCTAGAGTAGAATACTGGTTCAAAAGTACATTACCTCTAGAACCAAAATTGACTAGATAAGAAAAGAGAATAAGTCGATCTATAATGTGTATAAATAGTGGAAGGCTCTTTCACTGGTGTTCCCAGTTATAGGCTCCTTCCTGGCTTGGCGTGTGGGGAAAGGGGAACAGGTGAGGATCGTGGTTGATGCAATAATGAGATGTTCTCAAGACATTTTCCTTCCAGAGGCCCTTGTTCAACACTTGCGAGAGATTGGGAGAACAATGCTTAATTTGATTAATAAACTAAGGGAAACAACACTATGGAAATAAGGTTGGTTGAATTCAACAGATTTGGGTCTACATGGAACATTTGTAAGAAATTGGGAGGTTTTTGTTTCATAATTATAAAGGGCCCATATCAGAGTTAGTGAGAACTCAAATAAACAAGTCTAGGGGTTTAATAAGCAAGGGGGCTCATTCACTACAACGTTGGGTTACTAGGCTTTGTTTACGTTTGATGATGTTGTAGTTCGATGGTGGTGGAAAGCATTGTGGAAGGTAAAGGCTCCTCTCAAAGCGAAATTGCTTATGTGGCTTGCCCTGTCAGACCGAGTCTTAACTTAGGATCACTTACAACGACAAGGTAAGGTGGGGCCTAGTCGATGCAATCTTTGTAAGATGCATGAGGAAACCAAACTCTTTGCATTGTCCTTTTTCTGTTCAAGTATGGCGTGAGATTGAAGAGTTACTTTGTTTCGATTCTTTATGGCAAGGGATAACCATTGAATCTTGCTTTCAGATTTGGTTTACAAGGAAGGAATTAGAAACTCTACGAGTTGTGTCTTATCTCTCCTTATGGTGTATTTGTCTTGCGAGCAATTCTTCCCTTTTCGACAAATTTCTCCCCACCTTTCAAATCTTCAGGTGGGTTATAGGGCTTATTTTCATTTTTCAATGCGGCTCTCAATCAAATGATGCCAAGGGTAATAGGGGACTTGCAGGTGGATACCTCAATTCCTTGGGGCCATTTTGATGGGGCTTGCCAAGGACATAATAGAACAATTGGCCTTGGGTTTACCTTTTTTCTTTATGATTCACATTACTATCATTTTAAAGCAAATTTGGGTAGGGGGACTAATAACTTGGGTGAACTTATGGCCTTCTTCTATTTGCTTAAATTTTCTTTGGACAGGGATTTGAGAACAATTCAAGTTTTTGGTGACTCCCTTTTGGTAATTAATTGGATGATTGAGTAGGTGAAGATCCAAAACATTGGGTTAATTGATGTTGTCGATCAGGTAAAGGGAGATAGGCAGATCTTTCCAGAATATTAAGATTGCTCATATCTTCTGTGAACAAAATAGAGTGGCAGATAAACTTTCCAAGGAAGGCCTAGAACTGATGGAGAACCATTTTGTACTCTCAAAATTTCATGAAGGTCAATTTGTTGTCAGTGGACAGTATAGTCTTGAGGACTTTTGATAAGGTGGTTTATGTATTCAATCTGTAAAATGTCAGAGATATGTATAGTGTTGTCTATAGACAATTGATATTGATTAAGTCTAAAATATCTTAGTTTCTACTTATGACAACTCTTTGGTTCTTTTTGTTGAGTCACTACTAGCTCAATTTTTTAGTTGATTATAGTCCCTATATATGGGCCCTATTGGAATTGTGACAACAAACAACATTGGTGAACGATGTTGGTTCATGTAATGGTGATAATTCTTGAACTGATGATAGTTCATGTAATGGTGGTAGTTATGTTGAAGACGATATATATTTGCATGCCCAAAGAGACATTAAGGCAAGTTTTCCCTAAGGGACAAATGGGCATTTTTTGTAAGCATGTTGTTATAATCTTTATCTCTGAGCAATAAGAATATCGATACCTTGCTCTGTGGATGTTTCCTTGGCACATTGTCAGGGTTTTATCACGTAAAATTTGTGTCATGTTGAATGTATTTATGTTATCTTTGTTTTCGGTTATTTTTCCACATTTAATTTTTGTGCAGTTTATCTTTCGTGAACTCATGTTTCCAACAAGTGGTATCAGAGCCATGATGATAAAATTTCGGAAATGCATTACAAGAATTAATATGAGGCATTGGCAAAAGCACATTTAAAGAGTTCTTGATGCTAATTGTATTTGGAGGAGGGGGGATGTCGATGTTTCATAGTATCACCTATTTTTAAGGTCACGGCCAAGCCAAACACCAAATTGGTGTATGAGACCCCCTCCGCCTAGCGATTTGACTGGTAAAGTCTACGGAGGTATACATACCCTACCCCCCTCTGTATTTGAACTTGTGACCTCTTAGGAGGAAACACAGGTTCTTAACCATTAGGCTCACTCAGGCTGTATTCCCGAATACCTGGATAAACTTTGAGGGGGATTGGTGAATATCCCAAGTCAAGTTTAAAGGAAGGTATGTTGGGTTAATCTTGACTCACTCATAGAATAAATAAGATAACCTTGATATGGTCATTAATATGTTTACCTTTGGTTGTTTACAAGCCCATGGTATTCAACAACCCATGATATTTTCCCATGGTATTATAGGTGATGAAGCCTATTTAAAGGCTCAAGAATTCCATTGTAAAATGCCTCAAGCTGCCTAGTGTTTGGTCAGCTTGGATAAGGTTATGAATGGGCTTGGGTTCGCTCAGCTTGGATAAGGTAATGAATGGGCTTGGACAAGGTATCACGGAAATGGGAAATGTTGTCAAGGTGGAGATTGTTGGAATTGTGACAACAATTAAAACCAATGAAAGGTGGTGGTCGTCGCAGTGGTAGTTCATGTAATGGTGATAGTTATGTTGAAGACGGTATATATTTGCATGACACTAAAAGGCATTAAGACTGCATGACACTAAAAAGCATTAAGACACCTTTGCCCTAAAGGGCAAATGGACAAGCTTTATAAGCTGGTTGTTGCAATCTTTATAACTGAGCAATAAGAATACCAATACCTTGAGAGGGTTTTACCATGTAAATTTGTCCTGTTGAATGTGTTTATATGTTTATATAAGTTTATTTATCTTTGCTTTCTGTTATTTTTCCACATTTAATTTAGTACTGCAATTTATTTTCAATGAGCTCAGGTTTCCAACAGACCCAATATGATTAGTGCTTGAATCACCTTCTCATTGTATTTTATATTCTACTTGAATATGAAGTGCATTTTTGCTCGACAGCTCTGCCCGGGTTTTAAAACTTTTTGCCTTGTGCGCTCTGCCCGGGTTTTAAAACTTTTTGCCTTATGCACCAACAATATTGCACTTTGAATCAGTTTGAATGAGATATATTCCAATAAAGAATAAGCCAGATTTCTAATTAAAAAAATACTATATTTCAAATCAAATTACTGCTTGCAATTTCTAAGGCGTTTTGAGCTCCAGCAGCTCTAAAAAAATGCCAGATTTGTTATAATTAAAAAGACAATATTTCAAATCTAAGAAGCCAGATTTGTTATAATAAAAAAGGCAGTATTTCAAATCTAAGTACTACTTGAAACTTCTAAGGCGTTTTGAGCCGCAGTAGCTCTAAAGCTATAAACAATTTTTACTCCATTAATTGCTGTGAAGAGAACGAAAATTGGAAATTTGATGATTCGAATAAACCTTGAAACATAAATTTCTTCAATCCGGCCATTTAATGCGTGTAGTACAAGGGCCGGGACGGGAGCTTCTAAAGTTCGAGATTATCTCTGTTCTCCTGCTCAATAACATCCAATAAATTCGGATCCACCTTGATGTCGCTCTCAATAACTACCTCAAACTTGTGATCCCATTTCCACCACGATGCACTGCCCTTCATGTTCACAACAGACCTCAGATCCATCTCCCTTCTGCTCACGTCTTTCGCCAAATCCTTTAGATGCGGCGTCGCCATAACTCCGTCAATCTTGATGGGCACTACCAGTACCTCCGAGCAGTTCGCCCCTTGAATCCCTGCAGGCACCTGCTTATATCGATTCTCAGGACTTGGCCACCACTAGAAAACCTGCAGAACAACCCTTACAAATCCTAAACCCTAAATGGAAGAAAGAAATGAGGGACTAGGGCTGACCTGCGCCTGACCGAGAAGAGTACCCTTGTAATAAATGCACAGAACCGTGCTCTCGTGCTCGATGGGCATCAAATTGGGGTTAGTGACCTTGATGGAAATGCTGAGCTCCATATCAACGAAGACAAGCGGACTGAGCGAATCCTTGTTGAAGCCGAGCTTGAAGCCCTTGACATTTCTTGAGAGCACCTGGAACACAGGGTCCCTTGGCCTTGTCGCATACAGGGCTGCCCCTACGCCTCCTATAAGCACAGCTAATCCCAGCCGGCCCGTGGAAATTTTCTTCATCCTCCTTCCAAGCAAATTTCCTTCTCTGGCTTGATGCTTGACCAGAACGTCAATGTATCGTTTAACCTATTTTCCAAAACCTTATTAAACCCTTGAAATGTCGGTTGAAGAGGGAGGGATTCGCAGGTCCCCTTTGCTGTTCGCGGTCGAGAGAGAAAAACAGGCACTATTCGGCGAATTAACAGCAAACATTCCCTTTCTTTCTAATCTGCCGAAAGAGAGAAATTCGACTCACATCGATGAAGTTAACATTGCTATATCGATGATGGGGCACTAAAATCTTATTATATTCCCACCCGGATAGGTTGGATCGACGGCCAATTCATTTGTGTGTTGGGTCATGATGCTCACATTTAWAAAAAAATAAAATTTGGGGACCTCAACTTGCTTCCATGGTAGGGTTTGGGTTCCAACTTCCCACTTGCATTATACCAAATTTTGTATCGTGGCAAAACAACTCAATTCATTTCTATCAAGTAGCATATCTTTAAAACAGTGGAAAGGAAACATTAAAGTGAATCATGATGATACTTTGTTTGAACTTAAAACAGTGGAAAGGAAACATTAAAGTGAATCGTGATGATACTTTGTTTGAAGATAAGAGAAGAATGTTGGATGGTTCATGGAAAACTAATAGAAGATCCATTGAATAGGATCCAAGAATAATGTATTAAAATGATCTTTCAAAGGGTTAAGAATCGCTATAGTTGATTTATAGGAAGAATTTTCCAAGAGAAATCATGTTCTTGTTTCCAAGTAACATTAATTAAAGGTTAAACATAGAAGATAGTCATGTGTCACTTGTTCTCATGAGAGAATATGGCCAAGAGCTTGGTGTGGGTTGGCTTTGAAATGTGCATATGACCATAAAAGAGATTACACATGTTGATCATTTATTAAAAAGGAAATTTCAAAAGAATAATGATGCCTTGATCTCCATAATCAATCATGTATGATCATTTTTTTTTAAATGAGCGGCCTTTACCAAGTTTCCATCTATTTTTTCTACATTCCAATTGTTTGAGGAGATATGGCAATATATTGTTGGATTAAGAATAAAGAGGAAATGATGATACTCTGTTAAGAACATCAATGAATACTGACATTTACCAAATATGTGATGTCTATGTTTTTCCATGTGAAACCCATGTCACCTCCTAGTCTACAATAAAGACAAAATAAATGTATATGAAATGTGTGCAGACTAGAAGGAACCTATCTACTTCAATTTTCACCAATTGGGGAAAATAAATTGTTTCATCTCTATGCATAAATGGTAGATTTGAAATCTAGAATGAGAACTCTTGATTGTCTCTCACATCAATATTTTTCCTAATCTTATTATTACTCCAATAATCTTGCTTGCTTATGTGAATAATTACTATGCTACTTAACCTATAACCTATAGAAGCAAAATTGGGTAAGGTCAAGTTTAAACTTGTTGTAGGAGGGCATGGGATCATACATCAAGAGGGGTTGAACCCTAAAACAACTTGAAGCGTGCTAGAAAATGCATGAAATAACCAAAACCATAAGAAACGAGAAAAATCTATATGAAATGTGGAACATTGGGGAGGGAACATCACACAAAGCAAGGCTATATTGAAAAATGTATGAAATTTACCAATTGTAATGGACAACAAAGTACTTTTATGTGGGAAATGTTGAACAAAGACACTCTACCAACACCCTGAAAAACATATAAATCGTTTTTTCTTCAATATAAAAATTGCACAAAAATTATATTAATCATAATTTTTAATACATCATCTGTGAATATAAATGGTTGGCCAGGCCTACATACTTGAGTCTGCTCAAAACCTTTCCCCAACAACTATGAGAATAGCAGCCCTGACTATTCTTTCCTTTAGAGGAAATGTGAAATAAACCTCTCACATTGAAAGTATTCCATCAAGATAAAATTGCATAAATTAAACAAGTCCTAGATCCCTTGCCAAGAAGAAAAAACAATCCCGGATAAAAAGGGTTAGATGGAATCTAGTGAATTAAAAGATGTCCTCATAGAGAGTAGGCCTCGCTTTCTCTCTGTCCCAAGTGAAATATGTCAACCTTCCTTTAACAACCAATAGAGATTGCTTTGACATTTGATCGGCCACTTTATTTGTTTCTCTGAAAATATGATGAAAATGAATACATTGGAAGGTGGGTATTAGATCTTTAATTTGGCGTTTCCAAGCTTCAATGTTGATTGCTTGAAGTTTTCCTTTCTGTTCAAGCTACTCTATTATAACCTTTGAATCCCCCATTACTTGAATAAAATGAAGGTCCAACAGCTTGGCGAGTGTAAGAGTAGCCCAGGGTCCTAACAATTCTTCTTTTGTGTTTGACCCCTCTGTTACACCTCAAAATTACTCACTTCGATAGTGTCGCAAGTGTTGTCATTACAAGTGTTGCAAGTGTCGCATCTTGACTACAAGTGTTGCAAGTATCGCATATTGTCTGCAAGTGTCGCATCTTGACTACAAGTGTTGCAAGTGTCACAAACAGTATACTACCATCTTGCCTATGTCGTGCCTCTAACGACATCACAAAGACACTTAAGACACCTCAAAGACTAGTTTGGAAGAAGAGAAATCATTTGACAGAGAGTACAAACCTTTTTCCACTGAAAAAACTACTAAAAAATGGATTTTGGAGAGGAACGCTCCCCTACCCACTATTAGGGAGTGTTGGTGCTCCCTGAGCCTCTTTGGGGGAGTGTTTGAGTGCCTTGTGCACCCTTTTGGGGGAGTGCTACCCCTTTTTTTTAGCAAATTTTGGGTTTGTTGAGGCAAATTAGGGAAGAATCCCTCAATTCCTGAAGGTGGTTGGATTTGAATGGATGGTCAAGGCATGATCTTAGGGAAGATCCTCAACTGAAGGAGAGAAATCCTCAACTTATCCCAAAGATCTCTCAAGTGGTTGGACCTCTCCAAGGTTATATAAGGAGGCCTTCTCATGGTGAAGTACATGGAAAATATTGGAGATGTGAAACTTATGATCTCATGAGTGAGATGTCATCAAAGCAATCAATGTAGATTACTTGAGAAAAGGTGTTGGACAAGGAGAACTGGAAGAAGCTGTTGCACCTTCATTGAAAGGATTGTAAGTACTCTTACTTGTTCTCATTAATAATCAATGCTTGACATGTTTCTTTCAAACTTGTGCTTGTTCCATATGAGTTTGTCAGCAGTAGATGGATTTATATTTGAGCTAATCTCAGTAGAGTAGGAAGTCCATTGTATCTTTGTTTGTCCTACAGGACCTATCAGNTAAAAGGAAGTCAGTGTCCATGTTAAGCACTTTTCTGTCTTGGCCTTAGGAGTCTAGAGACCAAGAGGGAATCCACTTGTCCATAGGGGGATTCACCTACAATAGAAATTGGTGACTCCACTGGGGAGGAGCTTTGATTTTTGTTTCCATTCCCAGATCTTGTTTTGGCCCTTTGCCCAGTGATTTGACCTTCTCCATATTGTCATTTTGATTCTTAGATTTGTTTGATTGCCTCTTTATTTCATCATGATCACCCTGATTGACTGAATTTCTTTGATTTTTTGAGTTTTCGAGCATTTTTTGAGTTTTTGGAGCAGAGCACTCCCCTCCTGTTGTTGTTGAAGTGCTAGCACTCCCCTTTAGCCTTACACAGAGTGATAGAATGCTCTGGTTCCCCTTACACCAGAGCGCTACCCCATTTTTGTGAGAAATTCTCCAGAATTTTCATCCTCTGAAGTTATTTCTTGGTTTTGGCACTTGCTCAGGGTCTCATACTCTCAATCCATCTTGGTATTGGCCTTCAACACCCTATTTTCTAAGGATTGATCTCCTCTTGTTTGGGAATTTGACATTTTCTTTCCTTGCCTTGAAATCACTCTTTGCCTTTGTTGACCTAGAGTTAACTTGTTGTTTTCTTCTCCTTTATCCGACTGAGTGGAAAGTTTTGTGAGGAAATCCAAAGGACTGTGATCCTTTTCATTTGATCTTTGAGGTCAGTTTTTCCAACATTTCTCTTTTGTTTGAGGTTTTTTGGTTCTTGTTTGCAAATTTGGTTATCTTTGTTCTTCTTGTCTATTTCACGACGAGAGTGTATTTTTTGTTTTGTGTGAGGTTTTCTTCTGATTGTTTAATCCTGAAATCTGATCAACATTAGAAGTTTTTACATCTGATTATCATTCACATATAAGCAAAAGGACAGATTTCAGTGATTGGTTTGGATATTAGAAGGCATTTTTGAAATTTTTAGCATTGCTTTGGATTTGATTGAGAAACACTTGTATGAGGACATTGCATCTTAGTGTTTGATAGTGAAAATAATTTTTTCTCTTTCCCTTAAATAGCTATTCATCGAAAGAAATGACTGCTTATCATCTTCCTATGCATTTTTGGGAATTGAGTCATCATACCATCATTTTCATTGTCATACACCCTTTGAGTAAAGAACAACCGTAAAATCATCTCTAATTAAAATTTATCTAGAACATTTTGTTTTTAGGATCTTCCACCAACATTAGACTAGGATTAGCACTTTGGATTAGGCTATGAGTACAACTCTCCAAAATTTTCAAAACAAACATTAGCATCTTGAGATAGGGAGAGTCAAATCCAATTGTCGTATAGGCTTTCTGGGATCCCCCTCTCACACAGGGGTTACGCACGAGGTCACATTCGGGAGAGTTACAGAGATTATCCCTCTGTGGTTCAACTGTTTGTAGTGGTCAGATCGTATATTGAGGGTCACTTGAAGGTATACCCAAGATTATGTGTGGGAGCCTATCGAGTTGATTTCGGGCTTGTTATCCTGCCCGTACGTTCATATCGGACTATCGATTGTACCCGCCCAGGGGCTGACTATGAGTTGGTGTCCTTAGTTGCCATAATCCTTAGGTACTTATACGAGGTGACGGTGAAAGGAAGTCTCACTGTACCTGGAACAGACATTTGGTAAACTCACTCGGGCTCCTTGGAGGGTAAATCCATAATTACTGCATGGAACCTTGCACCAAGGTGAAAGTCCGTTAAGCAGGTCACCATTGTAACTGTTCCACCATATCCTAACCTCTTCTTGACTTGATCACGCGACGTTGGATTTCATCACCAACTAGTACGATCATTGAGAGAAGTTTTGTTTGCTTGGTTTTGATTCCTAGGTTTTATTAGCATATGTTGTTTCTTTTCGTTAGTTGGCCTTCGATTTTCAGCGTGTACTATTATTCTCCAAAATTGAGTCTGCAGATGATAAAGGTCTTTGTCGATCGCGTAGGATGCAAGGGTTGCTTCCAGAAGGATACCAACCTTTACCTCCTAACCCTCCAGAAGACAACTATCCTGGAGAGGTAGAAAATCAATCTGACGCTAGGAGTGTTGTTGCACCTCCATTAGACAATCAAGAAGGCGCTTTGGTTACGGTTGAGAATCCCACTCCTCGCACATCTATGTCAACCATTCCTTTTGAACCATTTTTGCTTCATTTAGACTCCCTTGGGAATGTCATAGATGAAGAGGTCCCACAGTTACTTGCGAGATATTTTACCGAAACATATATGGGATCCACAAAACCAACCTTTGGTGACAAGTACAGGACTCCTTTTCGTCCTACCACCATAGTAGATACACATCCCACACCTGTTCATTCTGTATGGAGGACTTCATCAGGACGCGATCTCTATGATCATTTTGAATCCTTTCGACAACCCTTTAATCCTCATGACCCTCCTGTTGAAAGTGGGCCATCTAGTCAAACTATGAATCACTCCATCGATCAGGTCATTAACCCTACTGTTGCATCAACAGAAGTCTATTCTAATGCTAGAATCATCACCTCTACTCATTCCCAAGGCACTTCGATCCCTACCCCCGCTTTTACAAACTTTCACTCTACAGTTCCACATGTTCCACACGATCTTCCTGGGACATCTTTTCACCTGAGAATGCAGACCCTTGCCAGCCAAATACATTTGAATGGAGGGAAACGACCATCTAGTGGACCTATCCCTTCTGGAAGACCACCATCCTATGGCGAGCCTACCCCTCCTGGGGGACAACCCCCTTTTCATGTTCTTCCCGAAGGGCAACCTCCCTTTTCCAGTCACACCCCAGTCGTTAATCCGCCACTGGCAGGGGGGAAACCTTTGTCTGCTGGAAACCCTTCACAATCTTGGGGAGTATCTTCCAAAGGTACATTTACCCAACCCATGTTGGGGGGCACTCATATCATAACCCACAAGGAAGAGTATCAAATCCTGTTCCTTCCGGACCATATTATGGACAACCTTATTCGAACAACATCCCAAACACCACCTGGAGTCCTCAAGGACAACAACCTTATCCTCCCCATGGGTCTAATGTGTATCTGCCTCCGGGATCTACTCCTTACCCTCCTCAAGGGAACAATGTTTATCCTCCTTATGGGAAAGCAAATCACCCGTCTTATAATGCTTAGAACCCACCGGGTTATGCAAATGTTTCTCAGCCATCATCGAATCCTTTTTATCCTAGTCAGCAACAACCGTATGTAGGAGGAACTACTGGTTACAACTATCCACCTAGCCCAGTTTATGGTCCTATTGGTGTTCCTATGACACACTAGTATCATCCGCAAATTAACCAACAGTTACCTTTCCTTGCGACTATGGATCTCCCAGACTTGTCTCAGTTAACTAATGATCCTATTTTTCATTCATCGGTTTGGCCAGTTATTCCAGCTAAACTTCCTTCTGATATTCCGAAATTTGACGGAAAATCTGGAGAAGATCCAAATAACCATGTGATGACTTTCCATTTGTGGTGTTCATCAAACTCCCTCATGGATGATTCTATACGTTTGCGACTTTTCCAACAAACACTTACGGGCTCCGCAGCAAAGTGGTATATTGAACTACCACGTGCTTCTTTCCATGATTTCAACTCCCTTGCCATGTCTTTCCTCACACACTTTCAACTACTTATTCGCTACGAGATGAGTAGTGAACTCTTGACCTCCCTTCGGAAAACTAACTCCGTGCATATCTCTGACCATATTCATGAGTGGAGGCGATGACAAAGGATGATCAAAGTCACCATTCCTGACATATTATTGGCAGAGTGGTTCACTAAATCACTTTTACCCCCGATTTCTCGCGATGTCGCTATGGGTGGCACGGTCACCGAGGAAGAAACCATTGCTTGTGCTCAGTACTTAGATTTGGTTTATTCACAATCTGGTACTTTGTATGATTTGCTTCTGAATGTTGCTCGAGCTAATACTGATCCATCCAAGCCGTCATCCTCATCTCATGCGGATGGTGTTATCGGTTCCGTCAAAACTCAATATACTTCCCAGTCGACCACACTCTCCTCTACCTCCCCCCAAACTCAGATCTGTGAGGTGAATGCAGTTCAATCTTCCCCTTCACAACAATCCGGAGGTAAGAAGAAGACAAAAAATAAATCAAAAAATACGAATAACAATGAACAACCAAAAAATCAATCTCAAACGCCTACTACCGAAAAGCAACCACAACGGAAATTAAAATTCCCGTGTATCATTTGTGGTGACGATCGCTACACTCGAGACTGTCCACATCGCAATGAAGTAGCCAAAATTTTCCAGGGAAATTCACAACCCGTTGTGCTTACTCATCCTTTTCTGCAGCAGCAATCCATGGTTGCTCAAACCCCCTCTCCTGGGGGCAGTTCTAGCCATCCTCATGATGAGGCCTTGACAAGTGCACATATTTATATGTTTAATGGGATTAATTTGACCACTCGCTCTAAGACATACGACACACCAGGTAACCCTGACAAAGGAAAGGTCACTAACAATATCGGTACTTTACCGGATCCATAACCCTCCTCCGTTAGTCCTCCATTGGTTAATCCTCCTTCTGGACCACTTCAGATTGAGAAACCTACATTCGAATCTATCTTACGCCCTCCTAAGAGAAATATCCATAAATCTACCTTTAATCCTAGTTCATGTGCTACCAATAACTACAACATTGTTGAAGATTTGGTTCAAGCACCGTGTGCTATGTCTATGTTAGAAGTTCTACAACACTGCCCCAGTCAACATAGAATTCTCTTGGCCGCTATTGGCATCGTTGATCCTGAGTCGTCCAACCATATCATGTTTAACTTGGACAATTATGTGTCTCGACTCTCCCACCAACTTGCTTTCCAAGTTGATGTTGTTGTTCACAATCAACAAATCCACCGAACTATTTTGGATGAGGGAGCCTCAACGTGTGTCATGTCTTTATCATGTTGGAAAGGTTTAAAATCACCTGCACTTAACAAATCCCCAACGATGTTACTCACATTCAACGGGCGATGTTTTCATCCCCATGGGCTTTTACAGTCCCTGCCCATCCAATTGGGTGGCAAAACTGTCACTGTTGATGTCGAGGTGGTCGATGCTCCCCTCGATTACAACTTGTTACTTGGAAGAAGTTGGTTTTATGCTATGACTGTTGTTGCCTTGTTGGTCTTTCAATGTGTACAATTTCCTCATCGGGGCAAAATTGTCACTGTTGATCAGTTAGATTTCTTCACGACCGATGCTCGCGCTCCCGCTGCCAACAACATTCCTTTCTTGGGAGATCACAAGATCACATATCAAAGCGTTGGTGTTGGCTTGCTAAAATATTCTAGCCTTATGGGTACCTTCCTTACACCACTTTCACTGACTACATATCATATTTCCACCATCGATATGATTTCAACCGCGGCTTATCAATCTTTGGAATCATCTGACCCTTGGATTATACCTAGTCCGTTGAAATTCGATGCACTAGGTGACACCATGCCACTTAGTCCAGCCAAAAACTCATACGTTTCTATCCAATTCACTTCTCCCTCGTCGGCTGACCAACATCTATTGACACTTGACAGTTACTCGATGCCATCACAGTTAAGTTCCTTGTCGTCTGCGATCGACTACATTTCCCCAATTTTTCCATTGGATGAATCTATTATGGAAATGTTGAGCATTGACGAGCTACCTCAGAATGATAACCATCATCAATCCTCTTTTCTTCACCCTCATGAAGAAATTCGTGCATATATACACTCTATCTCCCCTCTTGATGTTTCTTTTCCATCATCTCCCATGCCTTTGACTTTCGATGATTTGGATCTGGTAGTTGACATGGTGATCTCTTCAGTAGGGTTATTGGAGCCAGATCTCCTTACCCCTGTCGCAGCCCTCGACATGTGTTCCTTCCGGAGTGATTTTCTTCCATCCGGTGAAGATCTCTTGGAAGCCATGACCGAGTTTTGTCCCTTGACATGGTGTCCTTCTAGAGCGTTTTTCTCTTGGAATCCATGATCAAGGAGAGTCCACGAGCATAGTTTTTCTCTCTGTGGCAAGCTCGTTAGAAAATGAAACAGAGGTCACGAGAATTGTTTTCATCTCTATAACAAGCTCGTTAAAAAATGAAACAATCACCTCTCTTGAACCTTATTTTCATCCACCCTTCTCCTTTTTCTCCATCTAGTAGAGAAATTGGTGACAACCTCAAAGTCCGTGAATGAATTGAAGCTTGGAGGGCATGTCTCCAACCTTTGATGATCATTCTGGAGTTAAGCCACTAGCTTTCAAGCTGGGGGCATACTGAGCTTAGTCTTTGTTCTTTCTCGTGCTCGTAAATACATGAGAATGCAACTGGGTAAACTTTTATATATTTTTCGGACCCGCATGGTTAAACAAAAAAGGAACCCCTTGGAGTCTTCTTTGAGCTCTTTTCAGACTCTCTAAACATGAAAAGATTGTCGAGTGATCTTGCTTCCTTTCCCACTCGTTAAAAGGTTTGAAAGGGCATCTTTCGAGTGATAATTTATCTTTTTTTAGGCCTCGTGAGACTAACATTACGAAAAAGGACAACATTGGAGTCGTCTTTAAGTTGTTTTTAGATTCTCTAAATATGAAAAACCACTGAGTTTACTTTCTCTGGACTCGTTAAACAATTACACGTTGAAGGGCTCATATGAGATCGAACCCTTACTTCTTCCAGTTCATTAAACAAAGGAAGAGGGACTTACCGAAGGTGAGTCATATCGAGCATGTGTTACCCTCCTCAAGCTCATTAAATTAAAAAGAGGTACTTGTCTATCTGGACGGGGGAAAAATTGAAAGAAGCAATGTAACACCTTTCAATAGGGTACTATGAAATAATATTTTCTAAGTTAAACATATGCATTGAGTAAAACAAAATTTCCAAATCACTACCAGTAGCTCTTACGGTCGCCCTTGAACATGACACTTTGTCTTTGCATGCATTTTAATCCGCTGAACCTCTGCACTGAGCCAATCCTCTGAGTTTCTTTTACTCCTTTGGGTCACCTGAAGAAAGTCACCACATCCACTGCATTATCATTTTTTGGTCCATGTCAAGTTTTTGTTGTTGTGCCTCGGTGTTCAAGGGAAGTATCTGCCTCGAGAGTCATCCATCACAAATATCCGGTTTCAATACTTGTGTCAGTCCATATTAATTTGATCTACTAATTACATCTTTGTGTCATTTTCGTATCATTGGGGGATACATCAAGGCCCTCCTTTGACAATTCTATTCCTGTCAACTTCAACACATTATCCGGGAGCTAGACTTAGAAACCAGTTAGTACCTTGGGACCTGTATGCCTCAATGACAGACCTCCTCATGTCCGACAGTGGGTTTACATCAATGACCCCTGATTGGATGATTCCACAGATGTTTGAATTCATCTCATTCATTTACATTCATCATGATGTACTAGAGTACCTTGGGAATCATTGACATCAATGGTGATCTCCCTCGCACTTGTTAATAGTTTACATCATTAACCAGTAATCAAGTGGTTTCTGCCATGTTTGACATCAAGACATCTATTCAAATGGTTAGATTCGTACCACATCGGGATCAGTAAGAAGACCCTGGGTTGAGTTTTCACTCTTATGAATACTTTGCCCAGGTTGCGAAGGAGTTCTTTTGAACTATGAAACATATATTGTTACATAGATCCACTTTGTATTAGTCGTGGATATGTCTTGTCATCTCATAGATCCATTGCGTATTCTTCATGGCTACGATCAATTCAGGTCATAGGAGTATATATCCACATTGTATCTACAATGGCTATACCTTTTGTCAATATAATTATGGATCCGCAGTGTATTTTATGGCGGCCATACCTAAAAAAATATTTATCACTCAAGCATAGGTATGCCTGCCTTGGGTTTTGAAACATGTTATAATATTTGTTTGATGGTTGTGTGCAGCTTTTTCTGGTTTCTTTGCGTCCATACCCTTTTTTGAAAAATTCTACAAAGTACTTCATTCATCATCGTCTTCTAACTTCGTACTTTGGGGGGCAATCTGTTACACCTCAAAATTACTCACTTCGATAGTGTCGCAAGTGTCATCATTACAAGTGTTGTAAATATCACATCTTGTCCGCAAGTGTCACATCTTGACTACAAGTGTTGCAAGTGTCACAAATAGTATACTGCCATCTTGCCTATGTCATGCCTCTAATGACATCACAAATACACTTAAGACACCTCAAAGACTAGTTTGGAAGAAGAGAAATCATTTGACAGAGAGTACAAACCTTTTGCCACTGAAAAAACTACTAAAAAATGGATTTTGGAGAGGAGCGCTCCCCTACCCACTATCAGGGAGTGCTGGTGCTCCCTGAGCCTCTTTTGGGGAGTGTTTGAACGCCCTGTGCACCCTTTTGGGGGAGCGCTACCCCTGTTTTTTAGCAAATTTTGGGTTTTTTTAGGCAAATCAGGGAAGAATCCCTCAATTCTTGAAGGTGGTTGGATTCAAATGGATGGTCAAGGAATGATCTTAGGGAATATCCTCAACTGAAGGAGAGGAATCCTCAACTTATCCCAAATATCTCTCAAGTGGTTGGACCTCTCCAAGGTTATATAAGGAGGCCTTCTCATGGTGAAAGGTACATGGAAAAGATTGGAGATGTGAAACTTATGATCTCATGAGTGCGATGTCATCAAAGCAATCAATGTAGATTACTTGAGAAAATGGATTGGACAAGGAGAACTGGAAGAAGTTGCTACACCTTCATTCAAAGGATTGTAAGTACTCTTACTTGTTCTCATTAATAATCAATGCTTGACATGTTTCTTTCAAACTTGTGCTTGTTCCATATGAGTTTGTCTGCAGTAGATGGATTTATATTTGAGCTAATATCAGTAGAGTAGGAAGTCCATTGTATCTTTGTTTGTCCTACAGGACCTATCAGGGAGCTCAGGATCGAAGCTTAGCCAGGACTTTGCAAGGACAAACATCGCTAATAAGGTACATATATTTCTCCTTCTCTTTCATTAATTAGCTTGTTTAGATCTAAAAGGAAGTCAATGTCCATGTTAATCACTTTTCTGTCTTGGCCTTAGGAGTCTAGAGACCAAGAGGGAATCCACTTGTTCGCAGGGGGATTCACCTACAACACCCTCGCCACAATTTAAAAACCAGTGATAAACTGAAGAATTTGTGCCAATTATAGTACCTCCAGTGCCACAGTTAAATCATCCAGCGACCGCAGCTCCATCGAAATAAGCTACAGAGTAGCCTGCTTTTATCAGGATCAGTTTCTGTTTAAGGATATGAGAGACCCGAGCTAGAGTAGTGAACTTTAGAGCTCCAAGAAACTTAGAGAAGACAGACCAGGCTGAGGGTGAATGACCTTAAAAAATAGATTTATTGTGTTATTTCCATAAGAAACAACAAATCAAAATCGGAACACGCTTGGGAGCTTGCCTATTCAATAACCAATTGTTCGTGCATTCAGTCAAGGAGGTATCAACCCACTGAAAATTGAAATTTAATGCATTGGCACATTTTTCCCACACGAATCGGGTGAATACACAGTCGATGAATAGGTGATTTAAATCTTCAGCCTTTTGACAGCATAGACAACAGAAGCCTGACCCCATCCATCCTTTCCTCTGCAATTGATCCCATGTTAATATTTTATTTTGCAAAGCTAACTAGAAAAATAGGATAATTTTTAGAGGTAAAAGCCACTTCCAGAATTTTTTCTTCTAGCCGCTCCATGCCAGAATCTCTTTCAATGAGAAGATTGCTTCATAGGTGTTTTTGACAGATAATTCACCTTTGTTATCAACACACGACCAAATAAGTGTGTCTTGCTCATTTGCCTGAAGAGCTACACCGATGCCTTTCAGTTCCCTAGTATAATTGTCCCAATCCTCCTCTAGTAACCCTGTCAGAACCAGGTCTGTGCTACTCATCCAAAATTGGGTTGTCGTGATCGGGTTCCTAGACACCACCACATTTGCTAGTACAAGGATCTATTTTTTATTTAACTAGTTTATTGTCTCATTTAAGAGGAAGGATTTTTCACCCAACCAAGAATCCTATCCCTCCCTATTAAAATTAGTGATCCCGCTTCTGGTCTCCAGCTAATCCAATGGAGAATAATAGGAATGGTGCGCACCAGGCTAGACCAAATCCTTGAAGCAGATTTAGTTGTGTGTGAAGGCTTCCTAAGTAAGTTGATGAGAGAAGTATTCTGCAAATATTTTCTCATCACCACTCGATGCCAGAAACTATCCTGGTTCAATAATCTCCACATTGTATTAGTGTTTAAGGCTTTATTGAAAATTTGGAGATTTCGAAAACCCCAACCCCCCAACTTTTTTGGTCTGGATAAGGTCTCCCACCTGCATAAATGATAGTGTTTGGAATCATAATGACCATTCCACAGAAAATGGAACATCACTTTCCTAATCCTACTCAATACTGAAAGAGGCAGAGCTTCCATTGACATCTAGAAAACCGGCTGGGCTTCTAAAACAAATTTAACCAATATGTATCTTCCACCCATTGACAACCAATGATTACACCATAAACCAACCTTCTTTAATAGTTTCACAATTAACCAATCCCAGTCACTTGCGTGTTATACCCCTATCTTCAGATGGAAACCCAAGTACCTAAATCCGCCAGAGAGAGAGCTAAAGGAGAAAGGGAGAAAAAGTTTGAAAGGATCTAACTCGGTCTCCGTGAGTCCTTCAAATAGAACATAAGTCTTAAGATGGTTCAAAGACAAGCCTGATGCTTTGAAAAATAGACCAAGAACCCTAACTATATCAAGCCAATCACTGGCATAGGCCTTTGACATAATTATTACATTGTCCACAAATAGGATATGTAATATATTAATCATCCTCAAAACTTTTATACCGGAAACCGCTCCTCTCGCCAAACTATCTTTCATCAATAAACTAAGGCCTTCCATCACCAGAATGAAGAGCAACAGAGAAAGTGGACACCCTTGCCGAACCCCCCTGCCACTTCTAAAGAAATTCGTAGCCTCTCCGTTTATTAAAACCACAAAGGAGGAAGAAGTTATGGAAGACATTATCCAATTTGTTAAATCTAGCCCTACTCCAATTTTTAGAAGGATCAACCTCAAAAAACCCCTGTCAATACTAAGATTTCTTAAGATCTAGTTTTAAAACCAATGCTTTGATGCTTTTCTTCTTTATACTGTGCAAAATCTCATGAACCGTACGAATGGCATCTTGAATACGCCTTCCCTTTAAAAACCCCAGTTGTTTAATGGAAAGTGTCCTCGATAGGATGGGTTTTATCCGATTGGCAATAATTTTTGACATTATTTTGTAGCAAAGGTTACACAAAGAAATTGGTTGGAAATCATCGAAGGTGGTAGGGTTATTTGTCTTTGGGATCAAGGTCAGGAAAGTTGAGTTTAGGCCTCCCGCAATAGCGCCTGAGCTTCTAGATTCTTCCACCATAGCAAGCACATCTTCCCCTACAAGATCGAAGAAGAAATAAAGAGTTTGGTTGTCTAGTCGTCTGGACCTGGAATTTTTTCCTTTTGAAATAGGAATAGGACCTCTTTTACTTCCTCCAATGTAACCTGTTGAAACAAAGAATTTGCCTCCTCCTCAGTAAACATCTGTGGATAGTAATCTAAAATCTGACATTGTTCTGTTATATTCAGCACAGTTGGTTCTTTATAACAGTCCTTGAAGAAGTTTACCGCAACTTCCTTATAGAGTTTTGATCACTAACAGTTTCCCCAAGGGTGTTATCAATTTTCCAAATGTGTTTTTTGATTCTGTTGTAGCTTGCATATTTATGAAAAAAATTTGAATTTTTGTCGCCAATGTCCAGCCACAATGCCCTGTTGCGTAGGTGCCATTGTTCCTCTTCTTCTCTTAGAATCTCATTTCTAGTAATTTCTATTTGCCGGAGTGAAAAGGTTGTTGAAAGATCAGTCGGGTCTTCTCTCAATTTAAAAGACAAATCTTTCATATCTTTTACCATGGCAAGCAACTTTCCCTTTCTTCTTTTCAGCAGGTCTTCGTGCCAAGCTTTAGTATGAATTTTAAGTTCTTTAATTTTCCACAAGATCCTTTTCTGTTTACCTCTTTCAGTCATAAATATCGGCTCATTCCACAACTTGAAGACGATATTCACGAAATCCAGATCCTTTATCCACTGCGGGTTAAATTTAAAGGGATATGTTTTGTAAGCAGGAGGTAAGTCAAACTGGAACAATACTGGTGTGTGGTATGAGATGAATGGGAATTCAACCCATGACCGATAGAGTCTAGTGTCATGTAGAATATCTTCCGCAACCAAGAATCTATCTAGCCACCTCACAACCGAATCTTGACTGGTGCGTCCATTTCTCCAAATCGGCACCAGTTTGTCGGGCTTAATGTCAATCAAATTGTATGATGAGAAGATCGACCGGTAGAAATCCTCTGAAATATCAGACCCAGGAAGCCCCCCCAATTTTCATCAGCTGAAAGTATAATGTTTAAATCGCCAACCACAATCAGTTTTTTTATGGCTATAATACTGCTTTCATCCAGTGCTTTCCAAAACTGTTTCCTATCCTTGTAGGGACCATAAATGTTCAGCAGTGCTAATTCCCGATTTTGGACTAAAATATTTTCTGATAACAAGATATCACACACAGTGAGATATGAATCAAATGCAAAAAGTAAAGGGTCCCAAGCAGGTAAGAGACCTCAAGAGGTACCTACAGAGTTGACAGAACTCGAAAACCAAGTCAGACGGAATAGATGGATAAAATCTCTTGCTCTCTTCTCATTAACCAAGGTCTCTTGAAGGAGAATGATATTGGGATGGATGTGTTCCAACAGATGATGAAACAAGGAAACTTTGAGGGTTCCTCTTGTCCCTCTAAGATTTAGGGATAAAACTAACATTACTTAGCCCTCGCTAGGGCTTTCAATGCTCTAAGAGGCCCAGTGTCAGTTTTGGATGGTACAGTCTCAGCAGGAAGTGTAAAGGTATGTGCCAAATTCTTTCTTCTTCTTTGAGTTTTAATGGGGGGAAGTCCCAGATCCCTTGCCAAGAAGAAAAAACAATCTTGGATAAAAAGGGACAGATGGAATCT
>JASDQU010013332.1:154379-187709 GCA_032191745.1 Picea mariana
GAAGTGAAAACTGCTAAAAATAGTAAATTACCAAAATTGCCAGAAAACTATTTTGAGCCAGTTGGAAAAGGTGGGTGGCCACTGATATCCACCTGGATCAATCCTCCCACCTTAGGAAGCAATGGTATCCATTGCATTGAGGTCCCCCATTAGATGAGGAAATTTCAGTTGAATTTGGCCCCGGGTGAGCCACTTGCCTTGGTGCAGGAGTTGCCCTGCTTTGATGACTCGATAAAGCTAGTTCCTTTGCTATCGAGTGCCCTTGATTTGTGTGTCCACAATTTGATCATTGGATGCATGTTGTATGTAGTCGGGGTTGAGCTCTATTGGTGTCAATAGTTCTGCTACTTCTGAGGTGTCCAATAATCGTGGGAAATAAGGGAGAAGGAGATCCATGTTGAACAGTGGGTGCAAGCCAAGGAAAGGAGGAATGTTGAGCTCAAAATTATTATCCCCCACGGCCTTGGTGATGGTGTACGACCCATAATGGAGTGGGTGAAGATTCCGATGGGGTCATGTAAGGCATTCTTTTTGTAAGTGAAACCAAACTTTGTCGCCCACCTGAAACTTATGTGGCACCCAATGTTGATCATGGCAATGTTTGTACTTGTCATTAGAATTTTGTAGGATATCCTGAACCTGTTGGTGGATGTGCTAGATCCTCTCAATGAATCGGGTGGCTTTGTCAGCTTCAGTTGGAGCAGGAGATGAGTCGGTCTAGGTTACTGCAAGGGGAAGTGCAACATCTATGGGACCCAATGGTTGGAATCCCAACCCCACCTGAAAAGGGTTGTGGCTGGTTGAGCTATGCAGGGCTTGGTTGTAGCTATGTTGGACATAGGGAAGCATCTCATCCCATGTGCGAGGGTGCTTTGAATTATACATGTGAAGGATTTGCACAATCATTCAATTTATGACCTCGGTTTGGCCATCTGTCTTGGGGTGGAAGGTAGTGGATTTTGTGAGCTTGGTGTCCAGTAGTGACCAGAGGCTCGACCAAAATGTGTTGAGAAATCGACTATATCGATCTGAGACAATGGTTTGGGGGATTCTAAAATGTACCCAGACTCGTTCAAATAAGAGCTTGGCAGTGGCCTATGCTATGATGCTCTTCTTGCAGGCAATCAGAATCACCATCTTAGAAAAGCGATCAACCACCACAAAAATACAGTCATTTCCTCGCTTGGTTGATGGGAGGCCCGACATGTAGTCCATTGAGATGGATTCCCATGACCTGTCAGGAGTAGGAAGAGGGGTGTACAGGCCCTGTTTCTTAGTGGTCAGTTTGGCAATAGCGCAAGCAGTGTAGGACTTGATATACTTGTTGACCTCCTGTCGAAGTTTCGACCAGTAGAAATATTTATGTAGCATCCCCACTATCTTTTCAATGTCGAAGTGTCCTGCCACCTGATTGTAGTGGGATTTCCAGATCAGCTTCATTCGCTCTTTTGATGGAACATAGATATGGCCCAGACGACACAACAACCCATCCCGAAGATGGAAATTATCGACAACTGCGTTTGCACCCAACATTTGGTAGGTGGTGGTGAAGTCTGGGTCTATCTTATAGAGTTGGGGCCATCCAGAGGTCTCATGGCCGCAAGAGTCTAGCACCGTGGTGAGTGTCGCGACTGGTGGTTTGCTGAGGCAATCAACGACGCGATTGGTGCTTCCTGTTTTATACTTGATGTTGAGGTGGAATTACTGCAAGTATGTGGACCACTTTTGATGGCGGTCATTCTGCAATTTTCTTTGTGTCTTCATGAACTGCAGTGGCTTATGATCAGTGTGGGTGAATGTCTCCTTCCCAAGAATGTAATGTCTCCACTGGCGACAGGCTTGCACAATGGAGTACATTTCTTTGTCGTAAGTAGGGTACTTACGAACAACATCTGATAGTGTCTCACTATGATAGGCCACGAGGTGGTCGTGTTGAGTGAGAACGGTGCCCACAACATAGTCTGAAGCATCTGTCTCGATCTCAAAGGGATGTTGCAGGTCTGATAGTGAAAGTACTGGGGCTGAGCACAAGCGCTGCTTCAAATCATCGAACGCTTGTTGTTGGGATCGGCCCCACCCAAATTTCGCCTTACCACCACCCCTGTTTATTTGGTTGAGGGCCCATGCAATATGGGAGAATCCCAACACGAACCTGTGGTAAAAATTGGCAAGGCCCAAGAAGCTTCGAAGCTCAGTGAGTGTGGTTGGGACTAGCCAGTCACAGATGACTTGGATCTTGGTTGGATCCACATGTACGCCAGGTCGATCAACGATGTAGCCCAGGTAATGGACCCTGTCCATGCCGAAGGAGCATTTTTCCAAGTTGGCGTATATCTTGTGTTGTCACAGGGTGTGAAGAACCTCTTGAATATGCTGCAAGTGTTCAGCCCAAGTCTTGTTGTAAATGAGAATGTCATCCAGATACACCACTACAAAAGTATTGGTGAATGGTCGCAGGATATCGTCCATCATCCTCATGAAAGTGGCTGGAGCATTTGTCAAACCAAAGGGCATGACCAATCATTCAAAAAGGCCTTCCTTTTACTTGAAGGCGGTCTTCCATACATTTGTCTATTCTATCGGGACCTGGTGGTAGCCAGACTTCAGATCAATCTTACTGAAGTATTTGGACCCCGTGAGTTGATTAAGGAGGTCGTCGATTCAGGGAATCGGGTATCGGTTTCTGACTGTGATTTTATTCAGAGCCCGGTAATCAATGTAGATTCGCTAGGTTCTATCTTTCTTCTATACCAACATGATTGGGCTCCCGCAAGGTGATGAGATGGGATGGATGTGCCCCTTTTGGAGCAGTTCTTGGATATGTCGCTTGATCTCCTCATTCTCTAATAGAGAGTGACGATAGACCGACCCATTGGGCAGTGGTGCAACGGGGGTCAGATCGATGGGGTGCTTGACCTGGAAGTGCAGAGGTACCCCGATAGGTGAGGAGAAGATATCCGAGTATTCTTCCATGACCTTATCTACTTGATTTTGTAGTGTGGAGAGGTCGGCTGTAGAGACCCTGGATGTGGTTGTGATCTTTCACTTATTCTGAGAGCGAATCATGAAGAAGACAAACTTCCCCGTCTGAGAGATGACCTTCCTGCATTGCTTAACAAAGATCAAGGAAATAACACTAGGTGGGACTGCCTCAGGTATCCTGTACAATTTCTTGTTCAAAGTAATAATAACACTATGAGGCCTAGAATCATATACAACATGATGTTTCCATAAGTAAGGTTGGCCCAAAATAACATCACAAACTTTGAGAGGAGAAACATCACACAATACCTCATCTTTGAAGGGCTTGATGTCGTATGACAGTCGACATTATTGGTTGACGCAGAGATCGCTTCCTTGGTGGAGCCATCCAATGGTTTAGGGTTGTGGGTGCAGTGTTGTCGGCAGGGCCATCTGCTTGACAACCTATGCTGAGATGAGGTTCTTCTGGATACTGCTATCAACAGGGTGCATTTTACCCACATTTGTGAATGGAAGAGGCACTCTCCTTCTTCTGGCTCGTCTGGTTCACCAAGTTGGAGCTTGGTGGTAGCAACGATGGCACTGGGTTCCATGTCAATGATCTGTCTTCCCCTTTCTGGTTTTGGCTCAGAGTTAGAATCCACATTTGATTCAGAGACTTTCACTTCGGCCACCAGCAACTGCTTTGAGCGGCAGTCAACAGTGTTATTCCAAGGGCTCTCATGGAAGTCGCACCACTTCTCGGTATCTTTATTTGTCTTTCCGGTGTCCTACTTTGCTTGTGGCTTGGACTGGTTGTCCTGATATTGTCCATATTTGCTCTGTCCTTTGTTCTGTGGGTTGGGGCCACCCTTTCCTGGCTTTTGTTATGAGGGGTTCCCAAGCCCAAATTGCCACGTCTTTTGTTTGAGCTTTTGCTCGATTTTGACGGCATATCGGTAGGCCGCGCCCAAGGATGAGATGTCCAAAAATTCCATTTCGGTCTGGATGTATCTATGCATAGCATTGAAATACTTGAGCACCAAATGTCACTCCAAATATTTGATACCCAGCTTGTTGCGTAAGGTATGGAAGATATTTATGAAATCTGGCACTGCTTGGTCTTTTTTTTGCCGCAGTGTGGTCCATTTGGTATACAAGTCATCATAACTTCCGAAAGGGTATTATTTTTTCTTGATAGCATCCATGAAGGATTCCCAGGTGGTCGTGATTATAAATAATGAGGGTTCCTCTCTTTCCTTTTGCTCACAGAAAGTTTCCCACCAATCTTTGACATGGGGAACAACTTTGAGGAGCGCAAAAGTAATCTTTTCTCTATTCGAAAAGTTATGGACAAAAAAACACCCTTCTAGTAGATTCAACCACTTGTATACAACATCTGCGTCTATATGACCTTCAAATATAGGAATATCGAAGTTTATTTGTAGCTTGAAGGGGGAAGCGCCTCCGCTCGAAGAAGATGTGTCGCTTGTTGGTAGCCACCGAATGATTTGTGCGAAACTATCCATCATCTCGTTCCTTTGTTGCGTGAGGGATTCCTCAGTCAACAGTTTGAAATGATCTCCTGTACCATCATATTTATTTTCTCCTACCATGAGAGGTCGCTTGGGTGTGCGAGAGCTTTTGTCTTCAAGAGAAACAAGCTCGAGACCCAACTCTTTGTACTCTGGCCTCGTTGGGGACATGCATTAAGACGACAAGGAGCAACCTGGCTTTGATACCACTGATCCATATTTTATGAGCATAATGAAATGACTACAGATTATGAATAGGTTCTTAACACAAAATAAAAGAGATATAGTAAAACGGGTTTTCTATTCAATAACGAAATAAGCTGAAACTGTAAAATGCAACAAAAACAAGCTTGTTGGAATGGTGGCGGCTTATCTCTGAGAAGAGATGTGATAGTTGGGCTCATTCGCAAGAAGATGATTACAATGAGGCTATAAAGGCCTTTTTACAATAATCAGGAATTCCAAAAACCCTAGACATCCAAAAACCTAACCCTAGGAGATGAAGCGCCAAAATTCATGTGGGCCCCATTTGGGTAAGTTAGTACATCAACTTGTCGGGGTCGTAAATTTTTCATACGATCTCCGTTTTAGGCATATGATAGCCCATTGGAAATTTGTCATCGAGGAGATTCATTTTAGGCACAATAACAAAGGAACTTCCATATTGAAAACCTATTTTCCTAAAAAAACATCGTTTAGGGCCTCAAAACGGCTCTGGAAGTGAAAACGGCTAAAAATAATAAATTACCAGAATTGCCAAAAAACTGTTTTGAGCCAGTTGGAAAAGGCGGGTGGCCACCGATATCCACCTAGATCAGTAGGTGCAAGTGGGATCATATTAGATCATGTTGTTACCTAGGTCTGCACCCCTACCCTCTTCTATCTCTCACCTTATCCATCCATCAATGTTGAGCTTTATTGTTGCTTGCTGAGCATATTCCCCATTTTTATTTTTTCATGGCCTGTTTGTCGTTGCTTATTTGCAACATCGTTTTGCCTTTGATAGAGGGTCACATGTTTTGGTTTGAGTTTCGAACACTCGTCATCATATTTTCCACTAACTGAGCATGTAGCAGGTCCACCAAGTCTTTCATGTGTGTGCAGGAGATATCCAAGTTCGACAAATCCATCGAAAGCTCAGTAAGCTTTCACAGAAGCTAACAACGAATCAGTTCATGCGATTTCAAACTCAAACTACACAAAAACAACGGGCTGACTTGATGGACGGAGAAGATCCGACGTTGATGTAAGATCAATGGTTCCCGTGGTATTCGGGGTTTCATAATGGGAGAAAAGAATTTTTGTTGTGGAGTGCCTAACTCCCGTGCTAATCCCTATCGACAACATCCCCATCCTCTAGATCAATGGTCCTCACATGATTTCAGACCCCCTCGACCTTTCTATATTTAACGGTAGGGTGGGGGGGGGTTCGAAAAAGTGGTTTCCCGGCGCTCAGGCCAAGCTAACGTGGCATCTCCTCATGATTTCAAATTTCCCCCCTCTCTAATCCACTTACCACCTACCCCCCCTCCGAAATCCTGCCAGACTACCTCCTGATACCACCCCTCTCACCGCACACCATCTTTCCTCCACTCATACTCCTGTCACCTCCCGTATATCCAAACCCTCCTCTCACCACTCGCTAACTATCACCTCCCTCCTGCATGACATCCCATGTCACCGCCACCCACATTCTTGATTCCTCTCTCCACATCATCTACATCCACTCATATCATCTCCCATTGGACGCTTGACTCCACGTCTCCCTCCACAACCATTGGGCTGACGACCTTTCCAGAAAATATTTTTGAAAGTATAGATGGAAGTTGACGAGTCCAAACAAAGTGCATTTAACAGTCGAGAGCTCTGTTGTAGATAGATGGTTATGTATCAGTCTCAGTTACAGATCACTCCATAAATTCAATAAAGGAGTAGAAGATTTTCCCATACAACTAGTTACCCTCTAGAAGCATCAAACAACTCGCATGCATTCTAGGGCTCGATACAAAACTCAATTCTGTCACTCCTAGTTTTTTTGCCAATTATAATTCATCCAACGCATTAGCAGTTTTTAGTTAAACAACTCTAGAATCGTTTTAGATTAAATTAATAAGTAGTCTTTTGTGTGTGATAAGAACCACTTTGTTGATTAAGTCTAGTAGGAAGTAGACATGTTGTACTCCACACAATGTTTTAGTTAAATTAATAGTTTGTTCTACAAACGGTTATCTAGAGTTAGGTCTCAATCCCATACAGACGAGAACCTCTGCAATTGTGTTAAATATGCATTCTTTGTATGTTTTGGGTGAGGGGTTTGTTGGAAAGGAAAGTAGAAGCAACAAAAGTATTGGACCTGCTCAGTTAATTGTTAATGTTTCTACCTAGTGAATATATGTTGATGACAGTTGTGTTCTCTTACTCAAATCTTTATGTGTTGATTCTTATCTTAAACACATATTTTTTGATGTGTGCGATGTGCATTTCCTTATTCTAACAACTATTGTTTTAGTTTATCTTTTGTTGATTATGCACCCTGTTATACAACTATTGTTCAGGGAAAGACCTACTATTTTTGCAACCTGTTGAATGATCTGCATCTAGATGTTTGTCTAAGTCTTAAGATGTTATTTTGGGTCTTAATTTTCACACAACAAGTGATTCATTGCATTGTTTGTTGTTGTTGTGTGTGTTTGTATTTTCATACCCATACCATTAGAAAAGAAGAACCTACTTTTACACTGTGTGGCCTGTCCTACTAGACCACCATCTTTGAAAACATGTCCTCAAGCTTACCAACAAAACCAACTTATTAAGGAATAATCATTTCAAAACTTATAGGTGGCCTAGATTTTCCCTTTAGCAGTCAGGTGTAGACCTTAGGACCGACATCTTCTAGCGCCGTTGCCGGGGAACGAAGCAACGAAATATCTTTCCCTGGGAGAACAACATTGAATAGCTCTGACCTTTGATGGTGAAAAAAGATCAGACACAAATAGACTGCCATGTTTCACCTGGTGACTCCACTGAGTAACATTTAAGAAAGAAATACTAGAGTCTAAAAAAGGATTCAACAGATCCAAATTTGAAAATAGCAAAGCCAAGAAGGCTCATTCTAACACTGAGAATAATGCAGCAGCCTCTGAGAAAAAAATGCAATGAAGAAAATCCACCCTAGCTCAGAGATATACCTCCCCCCTCAAGGGTAAATCGGCACACAAAGAGCCCACGTCTAATCACAATTACAAGAAGTTTTAATTTTCTAGCCTTAAGAATCATAATTCTAAAGAATCTCAGACATATCCAACTCTTGATTCTACCTCATCATCCAATCATGCATCCACCTCTGTATCTCCCATAAATCTTCAGATTCCTATTATTCAAGCCATGGATGTTAACAGGATGGATGTCATAATTGCTGCCAGATATGCACCCCTTGTGTTGCCTATAGGATTACATAAACTCCCAGCCACAGATTACATGAAATATTTACCAAGGTATAATGGGGAAGGTGAGGTTACTGTTGAGGAACATCTGGTAGCCTTCTATAGCTTTGCAACCAACTTTAACAATGATTATGTAGATGTGTGGATGGGGTTTTTTGTACAGAGTCTAGATGGGGAAGTTAGAAAATGGTCCAGGGGTCTTCCTCCAGCCTCCATTACAGATATTGAGGCGTTGGATGAAACTTTCATAAAACAATGGGGAGATAAGAGAGATTATCTCTACTACATCACTGAGTTTGGGGCCCTAAAGAGAAATAATGGTGAATCTATTTTATATTTCACCAAGAGATTCAATAAGATGTATGGTAGAATCCTAGATGAGATCAAACCAACTAAAGCCTCTGCCAATATCACTTATGCTAATGCATTTGATGCATATTTCTCCCTCTTGTTGAGAGAGAGACGATCCACCACACTATTGTCCATGCATGAAGCAACCATTGAAGTCGAATCTAATATCTTGGCCTCAGACATATTAAAGACCATATCAGATAAAGATAAGAATAAACAAAGAGAGGATCCCTCTACCTCCTCTAACCCAGCCACATATGATCCCAAACTTGATGAAATGACCAAAACTTTGAAGGATTTGACATCTGAAATAGCTAAGCTGAAGTGGGAATCTAAACAAACAAACAGATCTTTTCAAGGGGCTGGAAATAGAAATCCAAACCAATTTAGAAGGCCTAATGATGCTCCTAAAATAATGCAGAGAGAAAGGAGAAATTTTGATGATCAAAGGATAATGCCTCCTTTCCAAAACAATCAGATTGAAGAGATGGATGCAGACAATGATGTTGTGGATGATATTGTTGTGATTTTCAATGAAACAGATTATCATACCAGTCATTTAACACAACAAGAATATGAGGTAGCACAAATTTCAAATCAATTTGATAATCAGATAGGGGAAGAGGAATTTATTCAAGTCCAACCCCAAAAGAAATATGATTTGAGGACAAAAGCAGGGGATCCCAAAGCCACTACCTCTCATAAAAAAAAAACATGTTGGAGTCCCTCCCAAGCCAAAACCAAGTAAAGGTATGTCATCTAAAAATCAACCACTGCCCCCATCTAAATATGCAGTCCCTGAAATAAAGGAAGTTGAGAGGCCACCAACCTATTTTATCCTAGAACATGAATTGAGCAAGATCAAGATCCATGTGCCTTTGACAAAATTGATGAAGAATGAACCTTTCAAAAAATCTATCATGAAAGTTCTGCATCCAACTGCTCCTAGTGTATCTTCTGTTGTAATCAGTTTGCAGGATGAAAACCCAACCATTACAGTGGGTCCACATATTGAGGATGGATCTAATGCTTCTCCACCATTATACATATCTTTAAATTTTCATGACACGATCCTACATAACTGTCTTATGGACTCAGGAGCCTCACACAATGTTATGCCCAAATTTTTTATGGAAGAACTAGGTCTGGAGATCACCAAACCTTACTAGGACATGTACTCCTTTGATTCTAAGAAAGTAAAATGTCTAGGACTAATAAAGGATATGGTGGTTTCTTTGGCACAATTACCCATGAAGAGTGTAGTGATGGATATTGTGGTGGCTGACATTCCCACAAAGTTTGGTATGGTCTTATCCAGAACTTGGGCTAAGAAGGTTGGAGGATCATTGCAAATGGACCTCACTTATGCCACCATCCCTGTGTTTGGAGGAGAACATAGGAGGCTATACAGAGAGGTGAAGTTGGCCTACATTGTCAATGACCATAAGAACCCAAGAAATCACCCAATTTATGCTGTTGAGGATGAGATCAACTCATCTTTTTTTCATTTAAATGATGATGAACCTGAAATATCAGTTAGCCAACGCAAAGATCAGTCACTGACAGGTCAACAAAACAAAGTATGGAAGATGTATTTCGATGGCTCTTCATCAAAGGAAGGATTTGGTGCAGGTATACTCCTCATTTCCCCTTTAGAAGAGGTAATCACACTCTATTATAAGTTGGAGTTTTAAAATGCTAATAATATAACTGAATATGAAGCTCTGGTACTGGGATTGAGGGCTGCCAAAGACATGGCCATTGACTATCTAGCCGTTTTTGGTGATTCTGAGTTGATCATCAATCAAGTGAGTAACATCTATCAAGCTAAGCAACAGAGGCTCAAGTAATACAGAAACGAGGTATGGGATCTGATCGATAATTTCTTTCTAGCATTTAACACTTCCTTCATTCCCAGAGAGAAAAATCAGAAGGTCGATTCTCTGGCCCTATCTGCTAGCACTTTCAGGCCTCCCATTGGCCCAAATATTAAATATCAGGTAAAGATCAGGCATAGAACAACCATACTAGACAACATAAAGCATTGGCAAGTCTTCAGTGATGATCTAGAGATGCAGAGATTTCTACACACCATTGATGAATTCTCCAATATCTCAATTGATCAAAAAAGTCAAGAAGGTGAAAATGAGGAATTAGAATATCAACAACATCTCATCTGCTGAAGACAATAGCTTGTCATGATATTGTGGGGCTGAAAACCAATCATATTACAAGATGATTACTGCCATCGGAAAGGTTGTTTGAGAGTAATGACGTTTACAAAGGAGTTTCCATGAAGAATCAAGAAGAAGAGATAATAGATTGCAATACTGGGACCACTGAGAATCCCAAGATCATCAAGCTTTCCAAAGCAATAGTTGCAGAACAAAGGGGCAAGTATGTCAGTCTCATAAAAAAGTTTGCTGATATTTTTGCATGGTCCTACGAGGAATTGAAGACATTTGACACTGACATCATCCAACACAAGATCCACCTAAAGGCTGGCTCCAAGCCATTAAGACAGAAGATTCGGAAATTTAATCCCATGTTAATGTCCATAATTGAGAAAGAGATGAAAAGAATGTTGGATGTCAAGATTATTATACCATTGAGGCACTCAAACTGGGTGGCCAACTTAGTACCTGTAAGGAAGAAAAATGGGGAGATACGCTTGTGTGTTGATTTCAAAAATATCAACAAGTGTTCTTTGAAGGAAAATTACCCCCTCCCCAAGATGGATCATATTTTACAAAGGGTGGTAGGTGCATAGACAATTTCCTTGTTAGATGGATACTTTGGTTATAACCAGATAGCAGTGTGTGAAGAGGATAAAGAAAAACAACATTCAACACCCCATGGGGAACATTCATGTATGACAAGATGCTTTTTGGGATGATGAACATAGGGGTCACTTTTCAGAGGGCCATGGGCATAGCTTTTGTGGGGGGAAAAGACAATTTTATGGTTATATACTTGGATGAAACCACCATTTTCTCCAGGTTTGATGATGAACATTTGCAGCATCTGGAGCAGATTTTCAAGAAATGTAGAAGATATGGAATATATCTGAATCCTAGGAAGTCCCACTTTGCCATGCCAGAAGGAAAGATTTTAGGCCACATCATATTAGCAGGGGGTATAAAAATTGATCCAAAGAGGGTTTGTTCCATTCAAGAGATTGAGATCCCCAGAAATAAAAATGTTGTACATTCTTTTATTGGTAAGATAAAATTCCTCAGACGTTTTGTGCCAAATTTTGCTGAAATTCTGAAGCCTATCACTAACATGTTGAAGAAATATGTTGTGATAAAATGGTCACTAGAGGCAAAATCATCATTTCGAAGGATCAAGCAGGCTTTAGTAGAAGCCCCTATATTATCCATCCATGACTATACCAAATATTTCTTCATCTTCTCCTTTTCCTCGGAGGAGACCATTGTTGTTGTGTTACTACAAAAAAATGAAGAAGGGCACAAACAACCCATAGACTTTTTTAGCAGAGCCCTCCAAGAGTCTGAGCTGAAGTATGATATATTAGAGAAACAGGATTATGCACTGGTCAAAGCATTCAAATCCTTCAGGGTTTATGTGTTACAGTTGAGCATAACAACCTTTTCTCCTAGTAGTAGTATCAAAGAGATTCTCGTCCAGCCAGACAATGAGGGAAAAAGAGGTAAGTGGATTGTCAAACTATTGGAGTATGACCTGCACATAAAACCTACCAAGTTGATCAAGGGGCAAGGACTTTCCAAGTTGTTGTCAGAATCAAACTGTAAGATGTTAGAATTGCATGAAATCTTCACCCAATCAGACACACCCATCATACAGTCTGGACAAGACAGCTTGCAGGTATTGAAAACTACTCCTCTTCACCTTGGTATAAAAACATCATTTATTTTCTACAACATTTTGAATGTCCACCAGATGTGAAGAAGACAAAGGCCAGGTTTCTTAAGTTGAAGGATATCAAATTCTGCATTTCAAACCAGAGCTTGTATTGGAGGGATCCTGTTGGCATCCTGTTAAAATTCCTTGATGGAAATGAAGACAAACAAGTCACAACATAAATGCACAGAGGAGTATGTGGAGGGCACCAACATTGGAAGACCACAACTCTCAAGATCCTAAGTGCATGGTACTACTGGCCCACCCTTTTCTCTGATGTATTTTCTATTGTCAGGGCCTGCAATGAGTGTCAAATATTTGCAAGAAGACATAAGTTACTATCACTACCCCTAAAACCTATCACTGCTAGTGGTCCATTTCATAAATGGGGGTTATAATTCATAGGAGAGATAAATCCACCCTCCAGTGGACAACACAAGTGGATCCTCACTGCCATTGACTACTTCACCAAGTGGATTGAGGCTGTGCCCACCAGGAATGTCATTGACAAGGTAATCATGAATTTTCTGGAAACTAATATTTTTGCCAGATTTGGTTGCCCCAGCAAGCTAGTAATAGAAAAAGCCCAAGCATTCAAGTCCAAATCCATGATTGACTTCTGTGGTAGTCATTACATTTCCTTGACACATTCCACACCCTATTACCCTCAGGGAAATGGCCTGATAGAATCATCAACTAAAACTCTCATCAGGATTATCAAGGAGTTGTTAACTGAAAACAAGAAATCATGGGACTCTAAACTCAAGTATGCTTTGTGGGATGACCGAATCAGTGCCAAGAGGTCTTTGGGAGCCTCACCATTTCATCTTGTTTATGGCATAGACGTTGTTTTTCCCACTCATCTTGGAATACCAGTCCTAAAATTATTGTAGGAGGAGATTGAGGAGCCAAATGACCTCCAAAGGAGAATCTTCCAGATCATAGAAGTTCAACAAAGAAGATAAGCATTGGATCAGAGGGAAAAAGCATACCAGAGCAAGATCAAATGAATCTTTGACAAGAAAACCAAGAAGGAGATCTTTCAAAAGGGTGACCTGGTATTAAGGTGAGATGCCAGAAGGGATGACAAGTCCAAGCATGGTAAATTTGACAACCTTTGGTTTGTCCCTTTTAAGGTGGTTGAAGATTTGGACAATAACACATTTATCTTACACAATCTAGACAATGCAAAGATTTTTGGAGGCCCAGTAAATGGGTGCTTCCTAAAACACTACTTTGTTTAAGGATGAGGGAAGGTACCTCTTGTACCATACATGCTTTCCTTTTATTGTTGCTTTTTATTAGTTAGTTTTGTGTGAATAAAAACTCCATAGCCCAACACAGGCACTGGGGTGTAGTTTCAGTTTTCAATTCAATTAAATGCATGGTTGAGGCACAATAGCAGATAACATAGGGTTGGTAGACAAAAACAGAGGTAAGTAATGGGAGGTAAGAGAAATTGTTTAGTCCTAAGGCATCGATCTACAGTTCTCAGCACCTCATAGGGACGAGCTATCCCCAATTGGAGCCAATGTTGTTACCTAGGTCTGCACCCTTACCCTCTTCTATCTCTCACCCTATCCATCCATCAATGTTGAGCTTTGTTGTTGCTTGCTTAGCCTATTCCCCATTTTTATTTTTTCATGGCCTGTTTGTCATTGCTTATTTGCACCATCGTTTTTCATTTGATAGAGGGTCACATGTTCTGGTTTGAGTTTTGAACACTTGTCATCATATTTTCCACTAACTGAGCATGTAGCAGGTCCACCGAGTCTTTCGTGTGTGTGCAGGAGATATCTAGGTTCGAAAAATCCATGAAAAGCTCAGTAAGCTTCCATAGAAGCTAGAAACGAATTAGTCTAGGCCATGTCAGACTCAAAATACACAAAAACAACGGGTTGAATTGATGGATGATGAATATCTGACGTTGATGTAAGATCGACGGTTCCCATGGTATTTGGGGTTTCATAATGTGGAGAAAATACTTTTTGTCGCAGAGTTCCTAACTCTCGCATTAATTCCTATCGACGACATCCCCATCCTCCAGATCAACGATCCTCACATGATTTTGGACCCCCCGACCTTTCTATATTTAACAGTAGGGGGGGTCCGAAAAATTAGTTTCCCCATGCTCGGGCCCACCTAACGTGGTGTCTCCTCATGATTTCGGATCCCCCCCTCCAGAATCCTACCAGACTACCTCCTGATACCGCCCCTCTCACCGCATGCCAACTGTCCTCCACTCATACTCCCATCACCTCCCGTATATCCAAACCCTCCTCCCACCACACACTAACTATCACCTCCCTCCCGTATGTCATCCCACGTCACCACCACTCACATTCTTGATTCCTCTCTCCACGTCATCTGCATCCACGTAGTCCACATCCACTTGTATCATCTCCCATTGGACGCTTGACTCCACGTCTCCCTCCACAATCATTTGGCCAATGACCTTTCCAACAAAGATTTTTGAAAGTACAGGTGGTAGCGGACGAGTTGAAACAAAGTGCATTTAACATCCGAGAGCTCTGTTGCAGACAGAGGGTTATGTCTCGGTCTAAGTTACAGATCACTCCAGAAATTCAGTAAAGGAGCAAAAGATCTGCCCATACAACTAGTTACCCTCCATAAACATCAAACAACTCGCAGGCATGTCGGGGCTCGATACAGAACTCAATTATGTCACTCCTAGTTTTTCTTCCAATTACAGTTCATCCAATGCATGCATTAGTTCAGTCTCAGAGATAGTAGCAGTTTTTAGTTAATCAACTCCAGAATCATTTTATATTAAATTAATAAGTGGTCTTCTGTGTGTGATAAGAACCACTCTGTTGATTAAGTCCAGTAGGAAGTATACATGTTGTACTCCATGCAATGTTTTAGTTAAATTAATAGTTCATTCTACAAACGGTTATCTAGAGTTAGGTCTCAATCCCATACAGATGAGAACCTTTGCAACTCTGTTAAATATGCAATCTTTGTATGTTTTTGGTGAGGGGTGGTTTGGGAAGGAAAGTAGAAGCAACAAAAGGATTGGACCTTCTTAGTTAATTGTAAAGTTTTCTACCTAGTGAATATATGTTGATGGAAATTGTGTTCTCTTACTCAAATAGTTATGTGTTGATTCTTATCTTAAACACATATTGTGTGATGTGTGCGGTGTGCATTTCCTTATTCTGACAAAAATTGTTTTAGTTTATCTTTTGTTGATTATGCAACCTATTATACAACTATTGTTCAGCGAAAGACCCACTACTTTTGCAACCCGTTGAATGATCTTCATTTAGATGTTTGTCTAAGTTTTAAGATATTATTTTGGGTCTTACTTTTCACACAACAAGTGATTCATTGCATTGTTTGTTGTTGTTGTCTATGTTTGTCTTTTCATACCCCCAATTGTCATTTAATACCCATACCATTAACAAATGAGAACCTATTTTTACATTGTGTGGCATGTCCTACCAGAGCACCATATTTAAAAACTTGTCCTTAAGATTACCAACAAAACCAACTTATTAAGGAATAATCATTTCAAAACTGATAGGTGGCCTAGATTTTTCCTTTAGCAGTCAGGGGCAGACCTTAGGACCAATAGATCCCAAGGGAAAACTTGAAATAATTTTTTCTCAGGGTTTAGGAAAGTCCACAAACAACCAATTTGAGGCTTATTCTCTTTATCAAGGTCTTCGTTTAGCAAAAAAAATAGAACAAAATCTTTTATTGTCATAGGAGACTCAAGCATAATTATCAAATTGATGGTCCTAAAATCAACCTTGTTCAGTATCAAGTTTGCTTCGATAATATCTCGAATCCATAAGGAGGTATGCAGTCCACATAAGGTCTCATTCTATCAGGTACTAAGATAACATAACTATCAAGTTGATTCCCTAGCCAAAAAGGCCACCACTCTTAAAATATGGGCACTTCAGAAAAATGGGGGGTGGAACTGTCATGCAATTCCTTAACTCCCTAAGGATATGGAGATGAAGACATGTTACATCATAATAAATCTCCATTTTTCACAATGCCACCATTATCAAATATCAAGCAAGGTGACTGTATTTGAAAGGACTATCCTACCTCCCTCTCTCATGCTCAAATTTGACTATGTTATGCTTCTTGAATCCCTCAACAATTCTTTTCATCGGCAAGGTGGGATAATTAAAATATGGTCGGAAGAAGCTAGAAACCTCATATGGAGCAAGGCCATATAACCTAGAATTTTCCTGGTAAGATCCACTCTCATTGTCTTGATGGTATTCTGGAATTTCTATTTAGAGGTTACAATATCTGGGCGTGCTTAGTGTGTAGTTATTCCTATGTTTTGGTTCTTAGAATATGGGTGTGCTCAGTGTGTGGTTACTATGTTCTAGGTATTCATCTATTTATTGGTGCTTTTTCCTCGGCTCTTATTCAACATATACCCCCCTAGTTCTCTAGGTTTCACATTTAGCTAGTTATTGCTTCCTGGAATCCTGGCCATGCTCATTTGGGGGTATGGTTCTTTGGTTTTGTTGGTCTCTAGATAATTTGGTCTACTCAACTTTGGTTTTAGAAAATTTTGGTCTCTTGGTGCCTTGGTATTTTTGTGGAGCAAGGGGGCCCTTTTGTGTGTTGGATTTAGGGCTCTCCCTAGACAATTTCATTTCTTCACTAGTTTCAACGTTGGAATTCTACCATTTTTAGGCACCTTTGATTTTTGTGTTGCATTAATGGATTATAGGGAAGAACATGAGTTTTGATGGGTTCTTTGAAGGAACAAAGAGTCCATACAATGCAACAAAACCTCTCTTTTTTTTGGGTGACTTCTAAGGTTCATGAAAATGAACATCAATGCACTTCGAAAAATGCAACAATTGTGAATATTATGGTTCAACAAAAGCATAAAATAAAACTCTTGGAGGTAGAATGAAATATGTTAAGGAATATGGTCATCAATATTAGCAAAGATTCTCACTCCACAACTTCCAATACAAGATGTCAACAAAGTCTATCCAAGCAAATTTTTAGGACACAATTCACCAAATGATAGAAAACATGGATATTAGACACCAGAACTCCCTTCCAACATTGGCATGAAGAAGCTAACAACCACCATGTGTTTCATTAATCTATATGTTTAGTAAAGCATAGAATACTATGTGTTTTTTTTTAAGTTGTATACCTACAAGGAATTATGGGAGGTGTTAACTATGGACTTTTTCAAGCTCTGTTTTATGGCATGTGAGAGCTACCTATTTTGATTAAAATTTCAAAAAAACAACATTTTGTACTTTTTCTATTTATCTCTACTACGATTGTTATAATACAATTTTTTACAATTTCAATTGAGAGAGAGCGTATTATATGGTTTATAAGGAATTCCCAACAACAAAAGAATTGCCAATTTAAAAGCTAGCTTTGGGGTGCTATGAGTTCTCAAGTTGAAGTGGCAATATCATATTCCCTCATCTTAATTCTAACATCATTAATGGTTTCAGTGTCATGAGCCTTTTGACCTAGGTGGTTGAAAGAGGGAGCATTACCCCCGCTACCTAGGTTCAATTCCCACAAGGGGTATGTTGAGCTCTTAACAAAAAAATATTGTTGTAATGATTTGGAGCCATGTTGCTCATCTAGCCTTTTTCCCTGAAGAATATAGGGTTTACCTTGGGTACCATCTTCAAAATGAGGGGGTTTTCATCGAGATATGTTACCTAGAATATACATACATACATACATACATACATATGAATAAGAAATGCACCTCATAAAAAATATTGTCAATTTAAAAAATACTTCCAAGTTAAAATATATATATTTACATTTATAAAATATAATGAAATTATACTTACATGGATGATAAAAGAGAGAGAATGGGTGGCATGTGTGGGGGGATATTCTTTGACCCCGAAGGAATAAAAGAAATTGAATTTGCATGGGGATTGGGAATACAACCTATATCTTCAGTTGCAAAATCGGTCTTTCTAGTTTTTCCAAAAGAGGCATGCCACACCACAAGGACAATGGTACTAGCCACTCAACCAATAAGCTCAGATGATACTCGAGGTTGAAATCACAAGTTGCTAGGTGCTCCTACCCAATTTTGTCAGGTTTTTTCTAGTACTAAAGTTTCTCGACACCTATTATAGAATATATACCTATCACTGGGAGAGGAACATTTGTATCTTTTATATTACCAGGCCCATAGTTTCATGTTTATTTGTAACCTTCCTTGAGTTTGTATATTGATAAATGGTCTCGCTTATGATGTACTTCTTTGTTCCAAGCTATGTTGTGGCCTTTATTAATACAAAATTCCCCAATTACTATTAAAAAAAATGGGAATGCAACCTATAATGAGGCCGAAGCTTTATCTCTGTAGAAAGGGATTCTAATTTTAAAATACAAAGAGGTTCAAAAAACAATGGTGGTGGGGGACTTAGAAATAATTCTAAGATCCCTACTCCACAAAATCCCTCTAAAGAGCTTAAAACTCTCTTGGTTCACACAAATAATCTTATTAGAGGTCCAAGACTTTCAAAAGACTGATTTTTTCCATGTTTTGTGAAGGAAAATCAAGGTTGTGAATAAGCAATCCAACAAAGCGGCTAGGTTGCAAGAGGGGTTTTTTAATTCAAATGAGGGGATTTCCATCCTATCTCCTCCATGACATGTATGAATTATATGACAATACCACTACATACAAACAAATGTCTTGTCATGCAACTTCAACGGGACACCAAGTTAATACACTAGTGTTACCTTCCTCACTTCACCCTTAATCCACTTGCACGAGCGATAAAGGGTTGTGCAATGACATAGTTAAGGGATGTGTGTGGGTATATTTGGCTTGGAATCAGGATATGGCCTAAATAATTTTCCTTTTCTCTAGACTACGACCACTTCTCCAAGCATTTGTGGCAAGCATGGGGGTTTATTTGGCTTGGAATTGGGATATGACATGAATTATTTTCCATTGCTCTATATTGCAATCCCTTCTCCAAGCATGAGCAGTGCACAAATCTAAGTATTATATTGGTGGTAAATTCTAATAGGTAGTTGGGAAGAAGGGTGGCTATAATGGCACATTACCACTACAAGGGTGGATGATGCAACTTGTGTGAGCTCACTGAGGTGAAGAGAGGAGTGAAGCAATTTGAAAGGCAGACAACATAAACACAATATAGTATAATGAATTTGACTATTTTTTCAAATGAACAGAAAGATGAATTTGAGAGGCACATGCAAAAGAAAAATTGTGCTAGGGATGCTTTCTTATTTGACACTGCAAATCACATAATGGGAAATTGGGAATGGGAGAAAGAGGTTGAAGCATTCATTGGGATTCATTGTAGGAAGCACTTGGAGCTCAATGAGTAGTTGAGATCTTTGCAATTGTTGGTTGGAAGAATCATGGCCCATCTCAACCTACCTCCATAATTCATTACGTTCACCCCCCCTCCCACCTACAAATGCTTACCCCCACCCATGTTGACTCAAGCCCATCTAAGGAACCCTCCCTCTTCCACCTCTCTTCCACCTCAAAGGAACATAAGGGCACATTGTGCTCTCAAAATCTGGAACCAATGCATGACATAGGGGAGGATGGCCCTACTACTGTAATTGAGGAAGATAAGTGTCTGAATGACGTTGGAATTGATCCATAGTAGGATATGCAAGTAGAATCCCACCATGGGAAAGAAATTAGTAATTTTGTTTTCAAGATTTAATAGTTTTTTCGTGTTTCCTTTTTGCTTAACCAATATGCAAGGAAATATTGCACCTACCAAGCCTATATAGGCTGGAATAGGGAAGACAAACTCCGCAGGAAGATGGATATAAAATTCTGCATTTTAGATATTTGGCTACCACCACCCTTAATCTTTTTATATTACAAAATTGTATGTTTCAATTGTAGCATTTTCTAATATAAATTATACTTGTTATTATGGGAAAAATGGAAAAAGCAAATTAAAAATAAAACAAAATAACGTTTTAAAAGTTCAAAAATTTAATTAATATTATTTTATCAATGCCAATAAATTCTGTGAAACACGAGAATGTATAAGCTGTAGTCTAAACATTCTACTTTTTGACTATTTTCCGAGGATATTATCCATTTATTTTTTCCCAAAATCCAGCGAGAAATTGTTGGATCTATAGATTTGAGTGGTTAAATATGTATAATTTGAGTGCTCCGGCGGTTTTTCAGGATACTGAATCCATTTATGCATTCATAAATACAATTTAAACAACAAAGATTGTGTTTTCGCCAAAATTTATATTGCCGGGTCCTGATAGAAAATACCAAAACACATGACGTTTAGGCAATGCCAATGCATTATATAGGGAATTAGTATTAGAGATTACATGGATGAATACCACACATAATCTTAAAATATTTTTATGGAAATTATGTTCATTCACATAGATGAATGCAAAATCCAACCAAAATTAGAAAGCCAACGAAGGATTTCCATGCTATTTAGAGTTAACAATAAAAATATTAGAAAGAACAAAAGAGTGAAGGAATATTTATCTAAAATTAAAATAATTATTTAGAAATGTTTTTCCATGGGAGAATTCACCACCTAATTGTAGGCATTTTTATTAGAATATCATTTCAAGATAGGGATATGAAATCATGAGACGTTATGGGTAAACTTATTGGCACCCTCTCTCTATAGAATGTATATGATGGAAAAATAGTTTAGTTAGCACCACTACTAACCTACTCAATAAGCATGGTGATATTCTTAATAGTTCAAAACCTTAATAGGAAAGGATTATTGTAACAATTAGTCAAACAATGTTGTTAGACTACTTGCTAGTACAAGACCTCCCTACAAGCTTAATCTCTAGAATAGGGACCCAATTCTTGCTAGCCTGCTTTTTAGAATAGTGAGATTCCTTTAAATAACAATTGAAGCAATCTTATATCTCAACCTTTGACTATTATTCCCTCACAAGAGTAAAATATCAATCATCTACTCAACCTTGCTCGCCCCATTTCGCAATCTTATATCTCAACTTGTAATTAGTATTTTTTCACAAAAATAAAAACTCAATCATCTACTCAACCAATTACTTGCCCCATTTCCCAAATTATTAACTTAATTCATGGAAAAAACATGAACACATGATCACAATCTCTAATATCTCAACCTTTAACTATTATTCCCTCACGAGAATAAAAACTCAACTCAATCATCTACCCAACCAATTGCTTGCCCCATTTCCCAAATTGTAGACTTTTTTTAAAGAAAAAAAAGCATGAACATGAAGATTACAATCTCTAGTAACAAGTTTTCCCTCGTTATCCCTTGCTTGCATGAGCTATACACGAATGTGAAATGGTTGGCCCTCATAAGTCTCAACAAGCAACATATATAATTGGAGGGTTGTCAATAAAGATTAATGTGTATGGGAGGTATACTTTATTCCTTAATTCTTCTCAAAGTTTATATTCACTCACTAGGAGACAAATTAAGTAAAAGCTTCACTTGTCACGTCATAGCTACCCTCGCTCTCATGAAGCAACCATGTTCCACATGTTATATTAGTTCAAAATATTTATTACATTGTGCTTGGTTTTGGCCTTAAGTTTCCATTAGGAAATCATTACATGCTCCACGTAGTTTTTAATAGGTACAAATATTCACATTATCAAGGCACCTTTATTCTATTTACATAAGTAAATATGTACATTTTATAATATTATGTAAATCATTTATATTATAGGTATAATATCAAAATGGGTAATACTAAATCCCGTGAAAGAAACATATAGCTCTTAATGTAACTTCATGGAGTACTTTTTTCACATGAAATCTTTCATTTTTCTTCAAGTTGCTTCATCACTGTATAGTGGTTTCACTCGACTTTTGCTTATACTATTATTAAATTTTATAACATTGTTAATTTTATATTGAGGATGTATATGAACTTTGTTTGGAATTTTTCCATTGGACTTTTGCTTATATTACTATAAATTTTTTATATCTTTTGCTTATATTACTATAATTTTTTTATATCGAGGATGCATATGAAATTTGATTTGAATTTTTTTATTTTATATCGAGAAATGCATATGAAATTTGATTAGAATTTTTCATAAAATCCATTTAAATTGTGAATCAATCAAGAATATAATTAGGGATCATGTACATAATTCTAAAATAATGAAATAGGAAAAGCATTATGTACAATTTAATATTTTGTGGTAATGCAAGTTTATATACATCATGTCCTAGTTTTTCGAAAATTTGAAATACCCTATAATGTATCCATATTTATTTGGTCTAACTTTTTTAAAATTCAAGGAGTTTAGTTAGATTCTCAATGGAAAATTTATTGAATCTTTTAACTCTCGAGAGAAAAACAAGTGACAAGTTAAAATAAAATAAAATTGGTTTAAAAAATAATATTTTAAGAGGAGAGTTAATTAATATTTTGACCAAAAATGAATTGAATTTTGACTCAATTTTTGGAGCAAATCTTTGCCACCAAAAGCTACTAAGTCCACTTGAAAAAAAAGTATAACCCGTCTTCATTAATTCATCTTTTAAGTTAAAACAAACATCGCAATATCTAAATAATTATTTATAAACATTTAATAATAATATCTAAATAATTATTTATAAACATTTAATAAGAATATCTAAATAATTATTTATAAAATTTATAAACATTGGATAAGAATCCTCATGATTAGAAATTGCTTTTTTGTTTTCTTATGATTACTTTTACTTTCTCTAAGTTTTTTTTCACACCTTCTAATTTTTTTCACACCTTCTAATATTATATGGTTAAAGTATTCAACTTCCTCCTTTTTTTTATCAAATATGCATATACACACCTTCTTCCGATATTATATGCTTAAAGTATCCAACTTCGTCTTTTGATCAAATATACATATACATTTTAACCTTTCTACATAAAATTAATTTTATGATGAGATGAACAATCTTTGATATAAACAAGCACATACTTTTTAAAGTAAAGATGAAACATCTCTTTCATTGCATCTTGGAATGCTATTGGACATCCACTAATCTAAATGTTAGGCACATGGAATTTGTAATGTCTTTTATGTGTTAAAAAGAAATATTGCAAATATCTTCAAAATATATGTAAATTTGATAATACCTTGAATGCAAGTCTAACTTTGAATCCTAACACCTAACATTTTTCTATGTTCCAAAAACTCTCTACACTATGTGTTTAGGGCTATGTATGGATCTAGATTTGAATTAATAGAGCTCGGGAACTCCTGTATGGATCCAGATTTGAATTTACAGAGCATGGAAACTCCTGTATGGATCCATAGCCGAACCCAAGTGCACTCTAGTGCACCCCTAGTTTTACCATGAGATGTAGCCATACTCTCCTTTACCTAGTTTAGCACCTAGCTTCTTAGGCTCCTTTTAGCGGCTTTGTAAGTTACTTGTCCTCCTTTTAGCGATTTGTTCACTTGCTTAGCTTCCCATTTAGTGGAGTGCAAGTGGCCTTCCTTGGCCTGCCTAGATTGGAGGTTAGTGGATAGCAAGTGTTACTTCTTCGATTGGCGAAACTTCACTATTTATTTTCACATTTAATACTATTCTTGGAAATTGGTTTCGACGGCTTTAGGAGTTATTGATCAGCTCTTGTGTGTCCTAGGTGGCTTCTTGGTAATTGATCTACCTTAATTTCTGAGCATACCATTTGTTAGTGGAGCCCAGGTGGCCTTTCCATGGCCCCGCCTAGGTTGGCAGTTATTGATGCTGACGTCCAAGCTCTCATGGGAGTGGAGGACGAAGGAGTCTAGCAGGCGGAGGGTCTTTTTGTCTCTGTGGACACTCTAAGTACTTGTACAACCTCACTTAATCACATTCCAATTGTTCGGACTCCCCCTCCCACTCGTCATACTAGTCTTAATTCTAAATAAGCTCTTCAACATAATGTTTTTTTGCCAGGTTTAATAGAGCTCCCCTCGGTTGTGGATCTGCTCTATCCTACTACTGGTTTGAGAGAGAAGTTGAGTCGGGCATTTACAGGTCCCCTCAACAGTGAAGGGTTACCCACTAATCTCCCTCGAGGTAGTCATCGTTTGTGGAGGCCAAATAAGGCAGTGAGAAGGATGGTTTTAGGCTCTGATGTTGGCCTGGAGGAGACTTGTAGGTTGGCAATGTGCGGTCTTGTGGGGAGGATTTCATATAGGAACATGTGTAATTCGACACTCCCCATGTGGGTTGAGCAAGTCCAGAATCCCCTTTTCGGATACACTCCCAAACTTTTGTCATTAACTAAAGGTTGGTTCAGTTTTATATGTAAATCACCTAAATATGCTTCACGCTTATTGGATAGTAAGTGGATTATTGGAGGGGGCAGCCTTATGTTGAAATGTTGGAGGTGGTGTTCGACCCGGTTACAGAATACTTCCAGCATAGACACCTTTGGGTCCTTCTGCCCGATTTACCTCTGCATTTTTGGAATGAAAGAGCCCTAAAAGAAATCAGGAACTCCTTGGGCACCTTTATTTCAGTTGACAAGATTTCACTCACGACAGTGTCGAGGAAAATGGGGAAAATATTGGTTGAAATGGACATACATTATGGTCTTCCTGAAGTCATGGAGATTGAGTGGAGAGGCAGGTGTTTTCATCAGCAGCTGGATTATTTAGGGTTACCTTTTAGATGCAACTTCTGTAGGAGTACTGGCCACCTGAGACGTGTTTGTAAACGTTTAGTAGTGGAGGAGGATGAATCCAAAGATGTTTCACTCCTCCAACCTTCACCGGACTTGTCTATAGGTGTAGATTACACTGGTCTAATCTCCTTCCAATTTCCACAAGAAGATTTTGATTTACCAGTTTCGGAAGGCACTGTGACAGGTAAGTTGAAAACTCTATGCCCTGCACTTTATTCCACCTTGTTTCTGTTTGAAAAAGATTCTTTGGATGCATTAGATTGGCTAAAAAAATAGACTACTAGTGTAGACACATCTTCAATAATGGAGAATTGTGGTGATGTCGAGTCTAGAAGTCTGCTGGACAAGGGTTTCTTGTTGGATAATTCTACGGTTGATGAAGCTCTGCCTTCTGGTCCGGTTTCATCCTTTGATGATCTCAACCAGTTAGTTCCTCCCAATTTTCAATCAGTTTCTAATCCTATTGACAACCCCTTACCTTCTAGCCCGTCGATTGTTGGCTCAACTGCTCTCCCGGGTTACCATGAACTAGAAGAAGATGAGCCTTGACTTCATGCGGTTTTGGACTCCTTACTACCTTTCATCTGTGACCCTAACTCTTCGGTTCAACTTCCCACCTACCTTGGAAATTCTATTATCGACCCTGGTGTTACGTCTGGGGAGTCTAGTAAACCCACTTCTCTTGCTGAAGGGGTTGGGAAAGAGTTCACTTGGTCTAGGGGTTTGCGTATTGATTACTCTCCTGTAAAAATGAGGAGTGCTAGGAAAAAATCTACTGTTTTGACTCCTTTGATTCTTGATTCTCGTCCTTCCACTAACAGTGGGGCACTTAGAGCCAGGGATGATTTTAAGGATGTAAATTTATTTTAAAATGTAGAAACCTTGGCGAATATTACTAATCCTTCATATGCCAACTATAAATGATTGGCGATATTTTTGTAAAAATATTTAAATTTCTAAGGATTTTATATATATTTTATAAACTTTTGGCTATTTTTAAGGTAAAATAATTTTATCCTATAGAATTTGGGCGATTCATTTTTAAAATAACGAATCTCATTTTTTGAAAAACCATGGAAAATTAGCCCATGAGCGAAATTTAGCCCCTAAAATCATCACTGCTTAAAGCAATGAAGGCCTTTGCTCGTGCAAAATAATGATTTTTCTCTCTCTTAATATCAGAGGGACTGGAGACACCCTTAAATCGACCTCCTTTCAACATGTTTTGGACAAAACTTGACCTGATATTGTATTTCTTCATAAAACTTTGGTGTCGGGACATAAATCTAGATCCTTCATGCATGCCTTTCGCCCACACTAGGTTTGTTGTGTAGTGAATTMTTTTGGTACTTCCACTAGAATGTTGGCTTCATGGGATCCAATCATTTACAATTTGGTTCTATTTCTCACTGTTGGTGGAATTTTATTGACAAGATCTTGTCTATCTAGCAAAAGGGAGATTACATTGCTTAATTGCTATGGCCCTTGTGTGGAGAAAAGAAGGTTTTGGACCCTAGTGGTGGATTTTGGTTTGTTATCTATCAAAAACCTAATTATTTCAGGGGATATGAATCTTACTTTATCTTCGGGCGAAACTTGGGGTGGATCGGCTACAACAAGGTCCTTCGATTGTGTTAGCACATATTCTTGCAGGGGGGTGTTTTCCCCACTGGATTTGGCCCGTGGGTGGCAAAAGGAAAAGAATAGGGTTAAAAAACCCACTTTATGGCACTTATCCAAAATTTTTATAATCGGGCGCATTGTGCTAAGATGTGAGTGAGACTGGGTGGTCGAGATCTACGCACTCCAGATCGACGGTCGATGACTATATCAGGGCTTCAATATGCATGGAGGTTTATTTTTGTAGAGCGGGCCGGGGAAAACAACCGTGGTTTGTGGAGGCACTATGTGTCAGTCGAAGACACACATTGGGCACAAAAGTGGGAAGTTTCAAACCACTTTTCGCGGCCCCCGACCCTATCCCAGGTTGACAAGTGGCTGCCTCACAACCGTCCCACCAGCACCTGTCCCCCACTCCTTCTCTCTCTTCTATCTGTCACATCTCCCACTCCCCTATAACTTTCACCTCCTCACACCTGTCCTCCATTCACCATCCCACCGACACATCTCCCCTCTCATCTCTTGCCACCTGTACCACTTCACTCCATGCCAATTCCACCTGTGTCGGGTCCTCACTCCCTTAGCTAGTGCCACGCAGCCTCCCCTCTACCCCCTCTTCATCTTCTCACTCCATATCACCTCCTTCCTATAACGTCTTAGCTCCCGCTTATGTGGCCTCCACACTCTATCTTCAGTCTCCTCTTCCCAGCCTCCGTGTCTCCTCCACCTGTCCATCGCACAACCTAGTAGCATGCCCATCATGCCATCGCCCTGCCAGACCCTTGCCCACATCCCCTGCCTAGCCATCCCTGCAGGCGTCCAACTCAGCTCCAGGTGGTAGGATGTAGAGGCCGCCACGTCTCCTGTGGGCAGTTTTGACTCGGGCCTTCTCTGATCCAGATGAAGCAGTTATTGAGGCCGCTGGTGGTGGTTGAACATCGTTTCCACCATGAATGGAAAGCCTAGAAAAGGAATGTCATCCAGTCAACTCATCTGCAGGTCCGTTCTGAAGCGCTTGCGTCTAACAGGAGACTGCATGCATAGTCTGTCAGGAAACATGCAGACGTAATGCCTTCAATGCAATAATTCGAGCACGCCTTTGGTGCAGGAACAAAATCATTTTGAGTATATATTGGGAGTTTTGTTATTTTGTAAGGGTCTTTGGTTGAGCAGAGCTCCCATTTTGTAATATGTTTTAACACCAGAGTTGTGCTTGGTTATGTATTTTGATTTGATACTTTTAGATTAATAGAAGTCAGCTTCCTCTTTCCATCTCTTTGTAAACGCTTCGTTAAAACACTCGGAATTGGAGGATCAAGTTGAGGGTCGTAATGTTGTAGGATGATGTAGGTTTGATCACTGCAATGTTTTCACCGGTTTTAACCAGTTTTCTGTGTTGCCTTATTCCCCCTTACACTGAATGGCTTGGAATTGGAGGATCCAGTCGAGTCGTTGTGGCCGCATAGTGATGTAGGTTTGATCATTGTGTTGTTGGAACTGTGTCATTTGGGCACATTTCAATGTCTCAAACCTGGGTTCGAAAGAATCATCGAGCTTGAGTTTTTCTTCTTTAAGCTATTGGAAGGTTGGATGCCCATAGCAGCCTTGTGCTCGTTTTCTCATCAAGTCTTCCCTTTGCTCGCCTTTTAAACTCAACCCACTGACTGAAGTTAGTTATGGCCCTCACTTCTCTGTATGTTTCTGGCCTAGTTTTATGAGTTAAAGAGATATTCTTTTGGGTATGCAACCATTCGACCACCCTTAATTGCTCTTTGTGACATATAAAATGATGGGTATCAGGCTCATCCCTGCTGCAATCCAGGGGTGACTTCTGGTGCTAACATTTATGGCACCGTTGTCAGGGACGGATTGAAGATTTTCCCTGGGATTGAACGACAAAGCTCACTGGTTTTGAAGGTGCATCAGAACTCAGTATCATTGAAGATTGCAACTGTGCACCTGGCAACTCCATTGTGGTGACTCCACTGTCTCAATTCCACTATTTCAATGTGGCTTCTTCTGGCTACATCTGGTAGCCCTTGGGAGAAGACAACTATTAGATCTGGTCTTTGATGGTGAACAAAGACTAGACATACTCATTCTGCACATCATTCACCTGGCGATTCCATGGTTGAAGAAACGATTGGCGACTCCACTGGTTCGAAATGGAAAGAATCCTGGCTCAGAGGTTTGCTCCCTTTAATTTTTTGGCTGTTCCTAGTTTTCCCAATGTTGTTCCTGCTCCAAATGAATGGAATGATTATTTTCCTATATTTAGGGGGCATGCAGAGGACAACCCTGCTCAACATCTCCATGAGTTTCATGAACTCTTGCATCAGTGGGGAATACATCATGAGGATGTATTATTGAAAATGTTCATGTACTCGTTAGCAGGGGACGCTCGTGAGTGGTACCATTCTTTACCCCCTACTAGCATTTATTCACTGAGAGGATTTCATGCAGCCTTCAACAAGCATTGTCAAAGGTATTATTCCTATGATTTTTTCTGTTATAATTGTTGTGAGGGGTATGGAGGCCACGTTCAAGATTTAACTGATTATGATAGAGCTTGCGAGGATGAAGATGAGGAGGGAGAAGATTCTCTGAGTGAACTGATGGAGCTGGTAAAGTCTCTTTCTGTAGAGTTAGAGGAATTGAAGGCAGAACATGAGTGTTGCCTTTTTGAAGAAGATGCAGAGGATTTTCCATCCCTTGAAGAGGATGTTATTGGCATCTCTACTGAGGATGATGAGGAAGATTTCATGGCTGTAGAGTCCCTGCATTCTTCTCCCAAGGTGCCTAATGTCCCTAGCTTTGATGATTATTCAGATGAAGAGCAACAAAGCCCCACATCAAAGATTGATGACCAGAGGAGAAACTAGCCTGTATATGACAGCTATGAATCAGATTCTGAGCTGGATATGCAGTACATCCAAGAAAACATAGTAGAGCCTTATCCTCTTTTTCGTGAAGAAGATTATCATGAGGAAATCAATCATCCTGGGCCTGCAAAAATCACTGAGCAACAGATTGAAGAACAAAGCTTTCCCAAGGGTCCTGTTTATGATGATTATGAATCTGACCCCTGGTAAAGCCATGAAGAAGAACCAGAGGAGCAACAAAAGGGGCATGCTATCTCCTGTCAAGAGCCTGTAAGTAAGAAGCCATCACCTGAGACCAGTCAACCTGCATTAGCTCCTCTTCCACCTGTGCTTATTAGTGATATTCAGCCACGTGTGAACAACTGTGGAGCATATCAAGTTGCCTGTTACAAATTTTCCAAGAGCTGCCACTCGTTCTATGAGCCTATCAGCGAGTACATGGAGTGACATTTCCTTCATGACATGGAGCTACCCTATTTTATCTCAACTTTAGCCCTTGGAAGAAGGCTGAAGGATGTAATCATTCTGCTGTCACAGTTGCATCATATATTACCAATCACTGACAGATTAAGAGTGCTTCCATTCAGAAAGTTACTTGATTGGCTATGGTGGAAAATTGATTTCACCTAGCACCATGTAAAAAAGAAGTTTGTTTATGTCGGTACATAAATAACCTTTGTGGAGCCCTTGTAAGTTTGTTTTCATATTATTTTTCGACATATATCCCTCGCCAGGGTGTTTTGAGCTTGACTCCATAGCCCAACAGAAGGCGAATGGAACTACAAAGTGATCTTAGAGCCTCGCAGGGAGGACTCTACCCCCCATGGAGCCTGTTATCACACAGTTTGTAGCTAGGTCAAATGGCAAGAAGATAGAGGCCAAACAGGCGTAACAGGAACCTACCCCACGCAATGTCACCGCAATGAGGAGGTTCTTTCTATTTAGGGAGGTTAGGCCCAGGGGAGACGTCCCTGGTAACCTGGGGTTTTGAAGAGGCCAAGGTATAAAGATCAAAGGAAAAGTCCCTCCTCACAAGTTATCCCCAAATGAGAACACCTGCCCAGAACAAGACAATAGAAAAACAATATATGCAGGCTATAATTCAATGGGTTAGTACTTCATATAACTATCTGATATCAATATATTAGCAATTATGACAATAGATATTGATGAGATCAATGTTGATTAATATAGCAATGGAACGATATCAATTCATCAATAAATATTGAGATGATGCAGCAAACAATGTATCTAATCAATTCCTTACTCAATAAATGCTTTAAAACACCATCTAATTGCTTGTCAACAGAAAATGCTGTGTCAAGATGGAATAACCAAGTGTGACATCAACCTTATTAGGGTTAGTAGTTAGTTAGGGTTTCAAAATTTATAAAAGGTTTAAGAGTTGTTTGACCACTATCACTTCAACGTTGGGGACTTGAGATCAGTGCCTAAGGATAAATGGAGTCAATTTAAGAGAGGGCACAAAGGTTGAACGAAATAGGCTAAGGACTAGAGGGAAGGGTTCTGGACTGCTGCAATGGCAGGGCCCCAGAATCAAAACCCTAGGGGAAAGAGGATCACTTTGGTGTTGCTTAAGTAAGGCCTCGTGCTCTTTCCTCCTTCCTTAGGTTAGACTTGGAAAAACAGCTAGCATAAAATATAAGTCAAGACAAGAGAGTGAGGTGAGGGAGAGTGTTGCAATGGAAAGACCCTATCACACAACCCTAGAAGCAGGACAACCCTAGGTGTAGATAACCTAGGCCTGGGATGTCTCTTCCTTCTTAACTCTTAAAAGCATGGCTAACACAAGGGAATAAGTAAAAAGAGTATAGAAATGGCTAGGCTCTTCCTTCCTTCTTCAATGGCTGAAAATTTCTCTTTTAGGGGACATGAGACAACAACCTACTTGTGTGTTTGTCCCCTAGGGTTTTAAAATCAACAAAATTTATAATAAATGCAAGAATATAAGCCTACAACCATTAAATTAAGAAGTTTTGTAGAAAAAACACTTACAGATCATGAAGAGATAACATTGCAAACCCTAGTTGTAAACCTTCCTTCAAGAGAAATGCCAAAAATGCCAAGAAAATCCTTCCTTCAACAAGTGTGCCTCACTTAAAAGATCAAATACCCAACAAGGGTTCAAAAATCAGATCTCACTATGAGAGTGAGTTGTGTGTTATGTCAAAATGAGGATAAATCTCCTCAATATATACTGTATCATGACCTTTAATTAATTTTAGGTCATAAAAAATAGCCGACAAGGCTACAAACCAAAATCATACTATTTTTACATTAAATTGTCAAATCAAAACCCTAACTGAGCATAAGCAAGATGTCAATCCCTACTGAGGGAGATGTTAGCCCCTTTTTAGGGCAAAATCAACACAAAATGACAAAATGTTGGCCCTCTTTGGGCCTCCCAACCATGCCACACGTGCCAACTGCCTTGTCAAACTATCACATGCTCAAGGTGACGTCAATGGCTCCTAGGTGATGTCCTGGGCCATCTAAAGGAAACGTTCCACTGGAAGTGGGTCACCCCCCCTAGGCTGGGCTTAGCCAAAGTGCCTCTGATGCAACATCCTCTTCTTCTTCGGTGCAAGACCTCGGTCAGACATTGACCTGTCTCTGCCCTTGATGGGGTCTTAGCAACCATCTAATGGGCCCTTCAGCCCCATGGAGGTCTGAACTAATCATCTCCCCATGTGTACTGGTCCACGTGGTACCTATCCGTCGGGCACGATCCTGCACATCAAAAACTACGCCCTCCATGGGTTCATTAGTCACAGGGATCATAGAAATGTCAATCACATTTCATCATCAATTTTATCAAACATATGCATAAAATCCCTGATATATCATTCAATAGCTCAAAGACTCTACAAAAACCTACAATACAAGGTTGAGAAAAAGGACAAGATACCCTATTGGGCTAGCATCCATAAGGAAAGGAAAGTTTCCAAGGGGTTTCATCCAAGCCATGTAAACGAGGTGAAGTGGTTCAAGGGATGTCGAGACATACGGGTAGAGTGAGAGCCAGGAATGCATGATATTACTTGTGGGTGACTTTGTAGAAGGTGAGCTGTACCCGTCATGGATGCAAATTTTTCCAAGCCCCTTTTGCCTTTATTCTTTTCTTTATTTTCTTTTTATTCTTCTTTTTCTTTTTATTCAAGGGCTAACCAGAGGACACTACCTTGGCGTGGTGACCAGAGCTGACAGTGTTACCCATAAGTGTTTCACATCGATGATAAGGCTGGCTCGTGATGAGACCCCCTTTCCCTTGGCCATGCAACCAAAGGTCACTGCCTTGGCATGGTAACCAGATGGTGGCAATGTCATGCTGTTAGGTACCCATGAACATAATAGGCTGGCTCATGATGAGACCCCCTATCCTCTTGATTAGGTCTTGTTTGTCATTTTTTTAGGGTCCCTCTTGTTTCTTGCTGAGAGGCTTTTTATTGCCTTCTCGGGGATCCCTGGGTGAAGCATCTCGAGGTTTCATTTTTAGGCTTTTATCTTTTACCAGCTTCTTTTACCTTCTGGGCCTTTAGCCCCTTCTTCCCATGAGATAAGGTGCAACCCCACAAATAGATCATCCTAATGCCCGGACAAGGGGAATGGCACAGATGAGAGGGAGACAAGATGGAAAAGTGATGGTATGATGGGAGCGGACGATGGCTCTTTAGAAACCCCCCAGTGGCAAACCAAAACCTATGGGTACAAACTTGATAGGGCACCCAGTCAATCTCCCCAAGCATGGTCAAGTGGGTGAGTGTAAGATCCAAGCAGTTGTTAGAAATAAAAGGAATTAGATGCATACATTTGAAGGTTATAATGATCAAAAGTGACACATACCATGATACCTGGACCAATTACCTCATGGAGCAAGAGCCTTCTCCGATACAAGACCAAGCTGATGGTAATGGATGCTACTGCTACTGACAAGACGAGTCTGACGAAAGAAGAAAA
>JASDQU010013332.1:192956-209029 GCA_032191745.1 Picea mariana
GTAACAATAACCTACTAGTGTGCTTGTTACCTAGGGTTTTAAATCAGCAATACAATAAGCAAATGCAAGAAATTATACCTACAACCATTCACTTAAGAAGTTTTGCAAGAAAATTCACTTACATGTCTTGAAGAAAAGCACAAGCAAACCCTAGTTGTAAACCTTCCTTGAGAGAAATGCCATAAATGCCAAAAATATCCTTCCAATAGCAAGTGCGCCTCACTTTAGACAATAAATCTACCCAAGTAGGGCGTAAAAATCAGATCTCACTTGTGTGAGTGAAGTGTGTTATGTCAAAATGAGGGAAAACATCCTCAATTTCTATCATCCAATGACCTTTAGTTAAAAATTAGGTCATTAAAACAGCCAACAAGGCTAATAACTAAAAATCATACTATTTTACATTAAAATGCTAAATAAAACCCTAAATGATCCATAAGCAAGACGTCCGGCCCCTTTTAGGGAGACGTTGGCCCTTTTTAGGGAAAAATACAGCATTATAAGACAAACATTGGCCCTCACTAGACCTCCAACCTATGCCACACGTGCCAAAATGCTCTGTCAAGGTACCACTCACTGGAGGTGATGTCATGGCTCCTAGATGACGTCCCGCGGCATCAGAAAGCACACAGTCCACCTATAGTGGGTCAATCCCCCTGGGCTGGGCTCAGCCAAGGCGTCCTGGATGAAAACGTCCTTCTTCTTCTCTCATGCAAAGGCTCCACCAATCACTGTCCTGTCTCTGCCCCTGATGAGGTTCCAACAACCATCTGATGGGCTCTTCAGCCCCATGGAGGTTCGAACTAATCATCTCCCCATGTGTACCGATCCACTTGGTACCTGTCCGTCAGGCATGGTCCTGCACATCAAAAACTTCGCTCTCCATGGGCTCATTAGTCCTCGAGATCATAGAAATGTCAATCATATTTCATCATTAATTTTATCAAATGCATGCATAAAACCCCTAGCATATCATCTATTAGCTCAAAGACATTACAAAGACCCACTATACAAAGCTGAAGAAAAAGACAAAGTGCCCTATTGGGCCAACATTCATAAGAAAAGGAAAGTTCCCAAAGAATATCATCCAAGCCATGTAACATGAGGTGGTGTGGTTAAAGGATGTCCAGACACAGTGGAAGATAGGGGTGATATTATCTGTGGGTGCCTTTGTAGGAGGTGAGCTGTACCTGTCATGGATGTAATTTTTTCCAAGCCCGTTATTGGATTTATTCTTTCTTTTATTTATTGCTTTTTCTTTCCTTTTTATTTCAAGGTATAACTAAAGGACAATGCCTTGGCATGGTGACTAGAGCTAACAGTGTTACCCATGAGTACTTTCATAGAGATGATAAGGTTGGCTCGTGATGAGACCCCCTTTCCCTCGGCCATGCAACCAAAGGTCACTGCCCTGGAATGGTAACCAGATAATGGAAATGTCATACTTCTAGGTACCTATGAACATAATGGGTTGGCTCGTGATGAGACCCCCCATCCTCTTGGCTAGGTTTTGTTTTGTACATTTTCTTAGGGTCCCTCTTGTTTCTTATTGAGAGGATTTTTATTTCCTTCTCGGGAATCCCTGGGCAAGGCATCTCTAGGATTTATTTTATGGATTTTATCTCTTACCAACTGCTTTTACCCCCTGGGACTTTAGCCCCTTCTTCCCACAGGACAAAGTGTAACCCCACAAATAGCTCATCCTAATGTCTGGACTAAGGGAATGGGATAGATGAATGGGAGACAAGATGTAAAAGTGATAATATGGTGGGAGCAGATGATGGCTCTTCAAAATCCCCCTTGGTGGCTAACCAAAACCTATGAATACAAGATTGCTAGGGCACCCTGTTAATCCCCCCAACCATGGTCAAGTGGGTTAGTGTAAGATCCAAGAAATTGTTAGAAATGTAAGGAACCTGATGCATATATCTGAAAGTTATAATGATCAAACATGACACATACCATGATACCTGGACCAATTACCTCATAGAGCAAGAGTCTTCTCTGATGCAAGTCCAAGATGAAGGTGATGGATGTTGTTGCTGCTGACAGGAAAAGTCTGATGAAAAAGAAGAAAGATGGGCCCTCCAGGGCCATGCTCATGTCAATCCTGCTCTCGGTACTCCATGTCTAGGACCTGTGGGCCTCGAGACATGATCTCCTAGTTATCCCTAGAAATCGGGGATAACATCTGGCTCCAACTCGAGGACATGTGCTCACCATAGAGCACATGAGAACCTCAGCATCTCTAGCATACAACTGTAGACCTGCTCAGACTCGAATAGGGCATCAGTAACAAAGGTGGGGTGGTATTGCCACCCCGCAAATATAACATATATGTATATGAAATAAAGAAATCAATATGCATGTGAGGAAACAAACTAACATGAAATGTAGATGGTATAATACACGGAAAATGCCTACCTACTTATACTTACCTGTACAGTCATGTCCCACCACCTTGGTGGTGTTTGAGGAGGTGTCCGTTAATGGGTAATGGGCGCCTTCTTCCTTCCAAAGTGGACAAATAGTATGAGTTATCAATTGATTCCATTCCAACTTTGAAAGGTCCGAGCCATGATTGCGTACTTCCTTTCACATTAGTTGGCTCTCCTTCCTAAGTATCCCACATCCATACCAAATCTCCCTCGTATTTTTGGATCTTGTGTTTGGTTGTTCCTTGAAAAACCCTGGTGTACTGTACTGAGGGAGGTGGGTGGGCTTCTGGTGTAAAAACTTCTTGTTGGGATGTATGAATTTGCACGTCCTCTTCATCCTTTTTCCTTTTTAATATCTTTACCATCCCAACCTCTTTGTTCTGAAACTCATCTAGGAGTTGTTGGCATTCTTCTTTCTTGGGCCACTCAATCTAGTCAAACTCTTCCTTTGTTGCAAAGGGAATATCTTCTGGAGAATATTCTTGAAGAGTTTGTATCACATCTTTCTGTGCTTCCTTTACGGAAGGAACGACATCTTGTACGTGATTTCTAGTTATTGGCACATTGAGAAAACATCCAGTTGTCCCATCTTTCAAAGGTAACTATAGAAAGGTGAGATCCATTTCAAGGGACCCGCCTATCATTGCACCAAACTTCCTAGACAACAACATTCCCCACACGTCCAGGACATCAACCACTATAATATCTATGTGGACTGTCCTCTCAGGGAATTTTTTTAATTGTACTTCGACATTTTAAACCACACCATGTGTGGGTATTGCTTTGGATTCAAATCCACACACATTTCTGTAAGGCCTAGTGACCTTCAAGCCCATTTGTTGCATGACTTTAAGAGACATCATATTTGCACCAACACCTGTATCCAACATGCAATTGTTAAGGTATTTGTTATTCATCATAAGAGTCATGAAAAAAGGTGGGTTTTCACCATACTGGATCTTGAAGTGATCAGCTTGCAAAATAATTGGGGGGTCCATAGGCTCAGTTGTTCCCGAAAAGAAGGTATTAAAGCATTCTTTAATAGAGGGGATCTTAGTTTCTTCTTTTAAGGGAACGTTTACATGCATCTTTGACAAGGCTCCTTCAAAGTCAAAATCAAGGGTAACCTTATCAGTTTTAGATGTCTTGGGAGGAAGAACCTCAGGAGATTTTGGCTGATCAGTGGTAGGTTGTTTTGGATTTTTTCTCCAGTATACTTGGACTTCTTGCTTTTTTAGCTTTTCTCGTGATTCCTGGTCCAAATTGTTTATTATTTCCATTCTTGCTACTCTTGTTGCTTCCTTTAGGGCCTGCTAATGTTCCACATCTGTGATATTTATCTAAGGAAGATCCATAAAGCAGTCCAGATTGTTGACTTGTTGTTGGTTGGCATTATAAGCACATTCATTCTCCCAATGTGCTTCACTGCATTCCAGGCACCAAGGATTTTCATCAACGATGTTTGTAGGGGCTAGAGTATTTGGAACTTCATTTTCATTCTTTGGCTTGTAGGTTCAGTTCCATTTCTAGAATTTCCCTTTGAATGGAGGTCTAGGTGCCTGGGTCTAGGAATTTTCAAGTCTAATGATCTGGTTCATCATTTCTTCCTGATTCTTCATGATGCTATCCACGGAAGCTTATAGCTTACTGATACTGGTGCAGAGATCTGAAGTGGGCTCAGCATTGTGCACCACTTTCTGCTTGGTGTCTATTCTCCCCCTAGGGTTAGCAAAGGGCTCAATCTTGGATGAAATGAGATTTCCTTCGATCTTGGTAGCGAGCTCTTGGGCTTCTTGAATGGATTGAGGGTCTTTGTCTCTAAGAAGATACCCTAGTTGGCCATTGAAAGATCTGGTATAAATGTGAACAAGATAATCATATTTCGGATGATGGCTTGGGGGGATTCGTTGGAGTAATGCTTCGAATCTGGTGTAAAATTCCTGAATAGACTCATTCTCATGCTTAGCAAGGCTATTTAGTCAGGTGAGAAATATATTAGGGTCTTCTTTGATGATCCACCTTCTGAGGAAGATTTTCTCAAGTCTATCCATGGTTTTGATGCTTCCATTAGGAAGGCTGAGATACCAACGTCTTGCAACATCATAAAGGGTAGCAGGGAATAACTTCATAACCAAGTCCTCAGCATCATCACTAATGGGGTGAAGCTGAAAAAATGCCCAAAGTTACTCATATGCTCTTCGACACTAGTGGCATCAGTGCCGGTAAACTTAGGCAACCACTTCTCATACTTGAGTGGCATTTTCCTAGGGTATCCAGGTATGGCTGACATGTCTAATGGCTTGAACAAAGTAGATGACCATTGTCTTTGATTGTTAACTGGGTTTGTAGTGTTGGTCTGAGAGGTAGACATGTTTAAAGGAAGTCTCTTTCCAAAAAATGACTTGACAACAGGTGAATTTAAAGGAGGCTTCCTTCTGAAAGCTAAAGGAGGATTATTGAATCTCCTTTTGGTTTGTGGAGTCGCCAGATAGTTTTCCTGAAACTATCAAAGAATAGGGGAATAAAGTCTAGTGGAGTCGCCAAGCAAGCTTGTAAAAGAAAAGGTCTTTGAGGCAAGGCTTACCAAAATATTTTTCATTGAGGAAGATTGACTCAGTGTTCCCTGGCAACGGTGCCAAAATGTTATTGCACAGTTTGTAGTTTAGGTCACAGGCTAGAGGATAGAGGAAAAACTGGCGCAACAGGAACCTTCCCCACCCAATGTCACAATGATGGGGAGGTTCTTTCTATTTAGGGAGGTTAGCCTAGGGGAGACATCCCCGGTAACCTGGGGTTTGAAGAGGTAGAAGATACAAGGTTAAGTTTAAGAGTTCCCTCCTCAAAGGTTACCACCAGTGTCAGATAGTCTGGCTAATTAGCCAATAAAAGAAGTGTATGCTCTGTTGAAAACACCCGCCCGGAACAAGACAACATCAACACAATATATATTTGCAGGCTATAACTCAAAGGGTTAGTACTTCTTTGACTATCTGATATTATTCAATAAGCAATTGTAAAGCAATAGATATAGAATGATGTCAACATTGTGTCAATTAGCCATGAAAGATCATAAATTCATCAATATCTACCAAGATGACTAAGCTAACAATATGTCCAATCAACCGTTTACTCAATAAAAGCTTCAAATCATCATTTAATTGCTTATATCACAGTTTTGTTGCGTCAAGATGAGATATTCAACTATGACGTCAGCCTTAATTAGGTTAGCAATGTTAGTTAGGGTTTTAGAAATTTAAGGTTTTAAAGGTAATTTTGTACACTAAAGCTTCGACGTTGGAGATCAAATCAGTGCCTTAGGGTAAATGGAGTCAAAGATAAAGGCACAAGGTCTTGGAAGGATGATAACTCAGAGACTAGAAGGTAGGGTTCTATGGTGCTACAAAGGCAGGGCCCTAGAATCAAAACCCTAGGGGAAAGAGGCTCACTCTGGTGTTGCGTAAGCAAGGCCTCGTGCGCTTTCTTCCTTCTCTAAATTAACTTGGCAAAATGACTAGCTTAAAGCATAAATCTAAGGGAGAACGTGTTGCAATAACAAGGCTTTCAAACCCTAGAAGGTGAAAACCCTAGGTGTAGGCAATCTAGGCCTAGTACGTCTCCTCTTTTCAACTTATAGACTTCAACGCTAGCTCAGAAGAAAGAATACAAGTGTAGCAACGGCTAGGCTCTATCTCTTTTCTTCAATGGCTGAAAAATATTTCTCAACAAGGGGACATGTAACAATAACCTACTAGTGTGCTTGTTACCTAGGGTTTTAAATCAGTAATACAATAAGCAAATGCAAGAAATTATACCTACAACCATTCACTTAAGAAGTTTTGCAAGAAAATTCACTTACATGTCATGAAGAAAAGCACAAGCAAACCCTAGTTGTAAACCTTCCTTGAGAGAAATGCCATAAATGCCAAAAATATCCTTCCAATAGCAAGTGCGCCTCACTTTAGACAACAAATCTGCCCAAGTAGGGCACAAAAATCAGATCTCACTTGTGTGAGTGAAGTGTGTTATGTCAAAACGAGGGAAAACATCCTCAATTTATATCATCCATTGACCTTTAATTAAAAATTAGTTCATTAAAACAGCCGACAAGGATGATAACTAAAAATCATACTGTTTTACATTAAACTGCTAAATAAAACCCTAAATCAGTAATAAGCAAGACGTCTGGCCCCTTTTAGGGAGACGTTGGCCCTTTTTAGGGAAAAATACAGCACTAGAAGACAAACGTTGGCCCTCACTGGACCTCCAACCTCTGCCACATGTGCCAAAATGCTCTATCAAGGTACCACTCACTGGAGGTGATGTCATTGCTCCTAGATGACGTCCTGGGGCATCAGAAAGCACACATTCCACCTGGAGTGGGTCAATCCCCCTAGGTTGGGCTCAGCCAAGGCGTCCTGGATGAAAACGTCCTTCTTCTTCTCTCGTGCAAAGGCTCGACCAATCACTGTCCTATCTCTACCCCTAATGAGGTTCCAACAACCATTTGATGGGCTCTTCAGCCCCATGGAGGTCCGAAATAATCATCTCCCCATGTGTACTGGTCCACTTGGTACCTGTCCGTCGGGCATGGTCCTGCACATCAAAAACTTCGCGCTCCATGGGCTCATTAGTCCTCAGGATCATAGCAATGTCAATCATATTTCATCATTAATTTTATCAAATGCATGCATAAAACCCCTAGCATATCATCTATTAGCACAAAGACATTACAAAGACCCACTATACAAAGCTGAAGAAAAAGACAGCGTGCCCTATTGGGCCAGCATCCATAAGAAAAGGAAAGTTCCCAAAGGATATCATCCAATCCATGTAACATGAGGTGGTGTGGTTAAAGGATGTCCAGACATAGTGGAAGACAGGGATGATATTATCCGTGGGTGCCTTTGTAGGAGGCGAGCTATACCTGTCATGGATGTAATTTTTTCCAAGCCCATTATTTCCTTTATTCTTTCTTTCCTTTATTGCTTTTTCTTTCTTTTTTATTTCAACATATAACTGGAGGACAATGCCTTGGCATGGTGACCAGAGCTGACAATGTTACCCACGAGTACTTTCATAGAGATGATAAGGCTGGCTCGTGATGAGACCCCCTTTCCCTTGGCCATGCAACCAAAGGTCACTGCCCTGGCATGTTAACCAGATAATGGTAATGTCATACTGCTAGGTACCTATGAACATAATGGGTTGGCTCGTGATGAGACCCCCCATCCTCTTGGCTAGGTCTTGTTTTGTACATTTTCTTAGGGTCCCTCTTATTTCTTATTGAGAGGATTTTTATTGCCTTCTCGGGAATCCATGGGCTAGGCATCTCTAGGCTTTATTTTATGGGTTTTATCTCTTACCAACTGCTTTTACCCCTGGGCCTTTAGCCCCTTCTTCCCATAGGACAAAGTGTAACCCCACAAATAGGTCATCCTAATGTCCGGACTAAGGGAATGGGATAGATGAATGGGAGACAAGATGTAAAAATGATAATATGGTGGGAGCAGACAATGGCTCTTCAAAATCCCCCCGAGTGGATAACCAAAACCTATGGATACAAGCTTGCTAGGGCACCCCGTTAATCCCCCCAACCATGGTCAAGTGGGTTAGTGTAAGATCCAAGCAATTGTCAGAAATGTAACGAACTTGATGCATATATTTGAAAGTTATAATGATCAAACATGACACATACCATGATACCTGGACCAATTACCTCATAGAGCAAGAGTCTTCTCTGATGCAAGTCCAAGCCGAAGGTGATGGATACTGCTGCTGCTAAAANTGTGGGCCTCGAGACATGATCTCCTAGTTATCCCTAGAAATCAGGGATAACAGTACTCCTAGAAATGGATCAACAATCCTTAATCTCTTGATCCAACGGTCTAGATCTTTTTGGGGCATATTTATACATGGCAGTTCATCATTTCAAGCTCCCCTTTCCTAAAATTGTGGACTAACACGTGTCTTCCTCTGAGGCATGCTCATCGCCATGTTGTCATATTTGGACATGTGTCACACTCGTAAATCTCCACCTTTTGTGACACATGGAAATAAGACTCATGTTTACGGATATCTCAAATCTCTGATTAACCCTGACATGTGGCTCGACACCCATATGACATGTGGACCCTCCCACAGTTGAATGCATGGACCAACATGGCTACATATGTCATCATAGGGTATCAGGGCTTACCCAACCAGGTGTTGACACCTATCCACTTTGCATTTTTTGGGTGACATCATCCTCCTCCACTTCAAACTTACTAGGGAAGGTTGGAACCTTTTCTTGGAACCTTTCCCTACCAGAACATTGGGCGCTAAAATCCCCTTTGATCTTATATGAATATCTATTGCTAAGGCATATTTCCTGCTCCTCCATCGACAACCCATATTGGTCCTCAGAGTCTTCCTCATCGAAGCACCTCTGCTCTAGGCCTGCAAGGTTACTTCAACCTTCATTCCCTGACGATGCTCACCATAAAATATACAATGGTCTATATTTCTTCGAGGCCACTCCCCGATGGATCAACAATCCTTGTTGACCTGGAGTACATAATCTCCTAGCATCGTAACTTACTAATGGAGGTTCAATATCTATTTTTTGTTCTGAATCAACGATTTTCATTCCTCCTATCTCAAACCATGGTTTTTCTATGATTTATCAGTCTGAACTTGGACTTAGCGAATTTCAGGGAGCCTTCTAAGAACTTTCTCAAGATTCCCAAGCCTTCAGGAGCTCTCGCCAGGCTTTGAAACCCATTAAGGCATTCCCTCTTTGCCACTATTATGGTTAAGGTATTGTCTCTTCGAGGAGGAAGTACACAACACTCCCTTCTATTGGCATGTTTTACAGGAAGCGTGTGATTTTCATTGATGGCAAGAACAACAATGACGATGGAAAACAAGAAAGGCATAAGCTTAGGAGGAGAAGTAAACAATATGTAGAGATCAAAGCTCAGAAGGAAAAGAGTAGTACAGAAATGTGATCAGGATAACATCTCCACAGGACAAACCAAAATGATTGAGAATTTGATCACTCGAATATCCGTTAGCCATTGGATCAAGTTAAGTGAAGGATAGGATAAACGAGGTACAAGGTTTGAGAATTCGATTATTTGAATCTCTGTCAGCTGTTGGATTGAATGGAAGGATAGGATAAGTGGGGGAAAATGATTTAGAATTTGATCACCTGAATATCCGTAAGCCATTGGATCAAGTTAAGTGAAGGATAGGATAAACAGGGCACAAGGTTTGACAATTCAATTATCTGAATCTCTGTCAGCCGTCAAATTGAATTAAGTGGAAGGATAGGATAAGAAAATATGGAGAGTTGTTGGATTTAATCCAAGGAAAAGATGCATCGCAGACAGATCGAGTCGTTGATCTAATATATTGTTCAAACAAACATCATCCGCTTCAGGTCTAAAGTTATGAGGGGGTTATGCTTCAGAGAAATCACTTCAAGAATTTCTAGTTGAGATTTGAAATACCCGAAGCCTAGAGAGATAAAATACATTCTCGACCGTCGGATCATTCGAAGTAGATATCATTCATCAGATCATCTAAAGAAGATCTCAAGCGTTAGATCGTCCGAAGTGAATCTGGGTCGTCTAATCCAGAGCGTCAGTTTGAGTTTTGAAATCCCCAAAGCCTAGAGACCCAGAGAGTCGAAATACATTCTCGGCTGCCGAATCATCTGAAGTAGATCTCAGTCGTCAGATCATCCAAAGAATATCTCAAGAGTCAGATCGTCCGAAGTGAATCTGGGCCATCTGATCTAGAGCGTCAATTTGAGTTTTGAAATTCTCGAAGCCCGGAGACCTGGAAAGCCGAAATAAATTCTCGATCATCGGATCATCCTAAGTAGATCTCAGTCGTCAGATTGTCCGAAGAAGATCTCAAGCGTCAGATCATCTGAAGTAAATTTGGGTCATTTGATCCAGAAAAGATGTGGCGNTCTCAACCATTGATCGATAAAGGGGCCGCAGAATCGTTGATCAGGTTGAAAGGTTAAATTCCTAAAGCAGAGGTAGAGCCATTGATTGAGAGGGACAGGTGTCCGTAGATCATCGACTCTGGAAGATTGGCGTATGGAGAAAAGCAGGGTTTGACATTTGAAACTCTCGGAGCCCGGATCATGAAGTAAATCATAATCGTTGATTTAGAAAGGCTAGATCTGATCTGGATACTTGAGAGGATAGATTTGAACTATCCGTTCAGGAGCTCTATCAAGATCATGATATCGACGGTCCCGTCGCATTGCAGAAATTAAAGGTGCGCGAACTTTAAAAAGTTAAGTGTGGGCCGCAATTGAAACCACGATTTTTTAGAAAGGACATGTGGAGGCTCGACGTAAATTGCGGGGTGAAACACAGTTTGATCTCAAACCACCTTTGGCCGCACCTGCATTCGCATGGTCACATGATATCATCGCCCAAGGTCACATCAGTGGAAGACAGGGGAAGGAGATAACACTGCTAAGCTCCACATCGGAGGTTACACATTGAAAATTCATAAGGGCCTCTGCATGTATAATCCAACGACGCTAATCAAACATAATCTTATTGAAGGGTTTTTGTTTCACTTCGTGATTTCTTGATCAATTAAGATTCAGTTACACTAACTGAATGATTGTTCCCGAGAATTGGAATCATGATGCCTGAGTGTTTTTGAGATTCCCAACTTGAGTGTTGGAGATGCAGAGTGTAACGGATAATGAGAGCAGGAATAAAAGAAAAATGTCGTGACAGAGAGAGGTTGTTATTTCTTGGTAAAATAAGTTGCACTGTATGTGATCAAGAAGATAGCAGAAACATAGCCGAAAATATGCAGAGATGAAGAACATAAGATGGACAGACCAAAAAGGCTGAAAATAGAAGATTGTACGAGAACTTAAGAGCATGAGAAGAATAGAGGAAGAGAATATGTAGACAGACAACAAGTGGAGCCAAGCATGAACAGACAGAAGCAGAACAACGAAGAAGTTGTAAGCATTGAAATGTCAGTATTGTTGTAAGGTATTATTCAAGTAAAGATTTATAATCAGGGTGGTAGGGTGATTCTAGGGAGGACTGTTGTCCTTAGAGTTTCAAGTGGGTGCTTGAACACAGGGACTTGTAGCTTCCATTTGGTTGCATCCAGAAAAAACATGGTGGTAGGGTGGTGCAAGGGAGAACCATTGTTCTCTGTTATACAAGCTGGTGCTTGTGTGACTGGAAGTTGGTGCTTCCATCCAGTTGGTGTTGGAACACTCAGGGAGTTGGTGCTTCCTTCTAGTGGGTGCTATAGAAACCAGAGAGTTGGTGCTCTCAACAAATTGTAGCTTGTTAAAGAAGATTTTGTAGCCTCATTTTGAGTTGGTGCTTAAAGATTGATGATGTACAGAACATAAAAGAATGCCTATCTTTCTAAGAAGAAGAGGTTTTCTCCCTTTATGGTTTTCCTCATGAATATATGTCTCTGTGTATACCATATGTGTGATTTATGTCTATTATTTTTGTTGTTCATGTCTTTCATAATCTCTATGATCACTTGGTGAAGATTAATAATATTTCAATAGGCATAAAATTGTTTAAGCATAGTAACAACTGATTCACCCCCCCTCTCAATTGTCTTAGTAATTTCAACAATTGGTATTAGAGTTGGTTCCTTTTATCTAAGGGTATGTCCTAGAGCTTAAAAATGAATAGAAATGAAGGAACTTCGACCAATAAGCCTCCTTTGTTTGATGGAACATTTTTTTCTTTTTGGAAGGTTAGAATGAGAACATACATTATGGCCTTAGGTGTTGATGTTTGGGATGTTGTAGAGACTGGATATACAAAACCTGTTGTGCTAGCTTCCAAAGATGATAAGTTAGAATTTATCTTCAATGCAAAGGCAATGAATACTCTCTTAAGTGGTCTTGTTGAAGATGAATTTGTAAAAGTAATGTAGCTTGATTCTGCCAAAGAGATGTGGGATAAACTCATTAGCAGTTATGAAGGAAATGAGAAAGTAAAAGATGCCAAAATTCAGACATATAGATTGAATTTTGAACAACTAAAGATGAATGAGGATGAAACAACTAATAAATATTTCTGAAGAGTTGAGGAGTTTTTGAATTCCATGAAGGGTGTTGGTGAGAAGATTGAAGACTCATTTTTAGTTCAAAAGATTTTAAGATCTCTACCAAATAGATTTAATCCAAAAGTTTATGCAATAGAAGAACTGAATGATCTTAAGAAATTTTCTATTGATCAACTTCTAGGAACTCTAATTTCTTATGAAATGAGGATTAGTAAAGATAAACCCACCTCTAGAGAAGCATCATTTAAAGTGGATAAGAATGAGGATTCTGAGCCTGATGAAATTGAAACAAAATTTGTGAGAAGACTAAAGAAAGGATCAGGAAAGTGTCAAGGCAAGTTGTCGTTCAAATGTTTTAACTGTGGAAAGATAGGTCACTTTGATTCTAAGTGTCCACACAAGAAGAAGGACCATAATGTTGAAGGTGAAGAGAAGTACAAATCCAAGAGATTTGGTAAAAAGAAAAGTTTATGTATAAACAATGATGACTCTTCAAGAGACACATATAGTGATTCTGCTTGTGAAGATAAGGTTAATGACTTTATGCTTATGGCCAAAGAGGGTTATGATAATAAAATAACAGGAAGTGATGTTGATGATGAAGAATTTGTGGTTGACTTGGAAGGAGAACTCATCAGTTCTCTATAAGAAATTGCTAGACTCGGATTTAAGAAGAAAAAACAAAAACAATTGCTGATACAGTTTGAGAAAGACAGTAAAAAAACCTGATGAAGACTTTGTCCTGCTAAAAGTAGAATTAGAAGAGGCAAAGAAAATAGAGCACATTATGAAACAATAGTTATCATAAAATAAGGCAAGATGTGAAGCCTTGGAAGAAGAGGTAGTAAAAAACAAAAAAGAGATGGAGAATTTTAAAGCATTGTATCTCCAAAATATTCCAAGAATTAAAGCCTCAGCATAACTAAATGACATTCTGAGCAAAAAAATATCTCCTTTGTTGAAGACTGGTTTAGGCTATGTAAGTGGTTCAAGCAACAAACAACTAGAAATCAAAGAGTCAGTAAAGATGATCAAGTTCCAAGTTAGAAGACAATCAGACCATGTGAGTACTCTGCCACCAAAAGCTAATAAAGACAAGATGATCCCTGATAAAAAACAAAGATATCATAATATGGAGAAACAATTGCCAAGAAGAAGGCCATCCTTCAGGTACCAAAATTTCTCCCATGGTTACTGTTTTTACTACTCTAATTTTGGTCATAATATTGCAAATTGTCAAATTAAGTTTAGAGACATGCAACTGAGGAGATCAAGAAATAAACAATCTTTGCAACAAAGAACTAAACATCCAATGAGTAGACAAAGTTGCACCAATCACTTTGACCTATTGAACAATGAGCTTGAATGATATAATTGTCATAACTTCGGCCACAAAGCTGCAAACTTCCATCTAAAGAATTACAAAGCAGATCCAAGGATAAAACCCTTAGCCAGAAATGCCAACACATGGAAAAAGAAAGATAGTGAAAAATTTGGTCTAGTAATTTCAGCTCAAAAACAAAAAGACCCCTGGTATATAGACAGTGGATGTTCTAAGCACATGACTAGAGACAAGGATACGTTTTTGTCTATGAGTAAAAGAAAAACAAGAAATGTGACCTTTGGAAATGATGAACCAGGTAAAATCAAGGGTAAAGGGATGGTGAGTTTGAGTAATGGTAAAGGAGAAGCCTAGGATGTTCCGCTTGTAGATGGGTTGAAACATAATTTGCTCAGTGTAAGTCAAATGTGTGACAGAGGATGTCAAGTGGTGTTCACTTCCAAAGATTGTAAGATAAAGTCTGTAAACTCAGGACAAGTGGTGGATAAAGTCATAAGGATAGATAATAATGTATATGTGTTGAAAGAAGATAGAGAAGAGTGTCATCTAAGAAAACATGATGAAAGCGGGTTATGGCATAGGAGACTTGGACATATAAACTTTGACCACTTAATCAAGCTCAAAAATCTTGAGGCATTAAAAGATCTTCCATGAATATCAAAGCCACAAGATTATGTGTGTAAACCCTGCCAAGTAGGAAAGCTAACCAGAACATAGTTTAAATCCAAGAGCTCTACTTCAATAGAGAAACCAATCCAATTAGTTCATGTGGATTTATGTGGACCATCAAGATAGGAAGACATAGGGAAGGAAAACTACTTCATGTTGATCATTGATGATTACTCCAGACTCACTTGGGTTTCTTTTCTCAAAGAAAAAGATGAAGCATTTGAGAAATTTAAAATATTTAAAGCTTTAACTGAGAATCAAATAGGCAACAGGTTAAAGGCAGTAAGATCAAACAGAGGAGGAGAATTTATATCAAGTGATTTCAAGGAATTCTGTGAAAAACATGGGATCAAGAGAGAATACACAATCCTAGTAACTCCACAACAAAATGGAGTAGTTGAGAGGAAAAACAGAACAGTTCATCAAATGGCCAGGTCAATGATGAATGAGAAGAACATTGGTCAAACCTACTGGGTAGAAGAAATACACACAACAGTTCATATTCTTAACAAAGCCCACCTCAGACCACACAGTGACAAGACACCTTATGAACTGTGGTATGGAAGACCTGCTTCAATCAGACACTTCAAAGTCTTTGGGAGTAAGTTCTACATAAATAATAATAATGAAAACCTTGGCAAGTATGATGACAGGGCTTATGAAGGAATCTTCTTAGGATATGCTACCAATAGCAAAGGATATAGATGATTTAATAAAAGATTGTATAAACTAGTTGATTGCATTGATTTAAAGGTTGATGAAGGAGTCCCAGTAAGAGAGGTGAGCAATATTGAGTCTGCTATAGAGGACACAGATGAAGCTGAAGATGAACAGGTCCAAGAATCAGAAAAAGAAGACTCTAAGTCAAATGAAGATACAAAGGCTCAGACAGACTCAAATCAGTAGACAACATCAAATACTTCCTCTAGAATTACTCAAAAGAATCATCCTGCAAGTCAGATAATTGGTGAGAAAGACAAAGGTGTACAAACCAGGAGAAGGATAATCAAAGACACCGAGCAATCACATATAGCTTTCATATCCATGGTGGAACCCAAGAACTTTAATGAAGCTAGTAAATATGTAAATTGGTTAAAATCAATGAGTGAGGAACTGGATTAGATTGAGAAGAACAATACTTTGGAGCTTGTTCCTAAACCCGCAGATAAGAATGTAATTGGATCCAAATGGGTGTTTAAGAACAAAATGAATGAAAAAGGACAATTTTTTATGAATAAAGACATATTGGTCTGTAAGGGGTATGCACAAGTTGAAGGAAATGATTTTGATGAAACCTTTGCACCAGTGGCAAGATTGGAAGCCATCATAATGTTTCTTGCCTATGCATGTCATAAGAACTTTAAAGTATATTAGATGGATGTTAAGTCAACATTTCTTAATGGAGATCTAGAAGAAGATGTATATGTGGAGCAACCTGGAGGATTTTCACTAACAGATAATCCTGACTATGTATGTAAGTTGAAAAAGGCATTATATGGACTGAAACATGCACCACAAGCCTAGTATTATAGATTGGACAAATTTCTACATGA
>JASDQU010013333.1:10561-20839 GCA_032191745.1 Picea mariana
GCAAATCTGGACCACCCGGTCTTGCTTGCTGCTTACCACGGGCGCATTATCGCCCACAACTTTGGACAAGTGGGTTTTGACCCATTCTTTTGATATCTAAACCCCCTTAGCAAGAAATATCGCTAACAGGTCCTAGTAAGAAGATCAAGGATCTGCAATATGGTCCTTTTGAGGTAGTGGAAAGGGTTGGAGATAATGCCTATAGACTCAATCTACCCCCATATGTGTGCATTTACTTAGTAGTGAATGTGAAGAATCTCAAAATCGATGAGCCTTCCATGTTGGATTAGGAGGAGGAGGAGTGGGTCCTACCTTCCATAGAGGACTTAGCACGAGATGCTCAGGCATAGTTGTAAGAGGAGACAGTTTTTCAAAAGAGGTCCAGAACTACAAGATAAGGGCAACATGACCTTTGGCAGATTGAGTTGAAAGGACAAATTCTAGGCAAAGCAAAGTGTTGCCCTAGAGAGAAGGTAGAGGAAAATATTCCTCACCTCATTCAGTAAATATTTTGGAGACCAAAAGCCTCCCTAAATAGAGAGGTATGATATGGATTGGATCATTACACTATTTTTCATCTATATCAATACTTTCTAGGTGGAAAAATTGGAGGAATAAGCTTGAAGGAGCATTTTGGTGGCTGGTCCAAATTTAGAAATTTAGGTCCAAAAAACCATATGAAATCTTTTGGAACCATTTTGAGGCATCAAACGACACTTTTTTGGGTCCAAAATTTACTATGGAGGAATATTCTACGTTCTAGAAACCAATACCTTTCCAATGGTTCAAGAATCGCCTCAATCAAAGTTCGTATATGAAACTTATTCCTCCCGCAAGTTTACATATTGTATTGATCACCGTTGTGCCAGTGGATGTCATGTCAGCCTCTATTACTTAGACATGTGGGGATAGCCACATAGTGTATTTTCTAAGAACATTCTAGAAGGTCCAAAACTTATCACAATTGAGGGTTGAGGAATTCAAAAACCTACCCCTAGATGGCTATTGGGCTATGTTAAATATTGAGTCGCTAGGAGTAAAAGGGGTTCCATTCTATGTTATTGTATTTTGTTCCATATTAGAGAAGAACAATTTGGAGTGAGAAATTAGGGAGCATAACAGAGGGGGTTAATGTTATGTAGTATCATAATAGGCCACAAGTCTTAGGTAAATGCATAGAGAGTGTCTTCTCCTTTGTACTTTCATTATTTCCATACTACAGAAAAGAGAGCAGAGTAGCCTCGCCTTCTAGCTAGGTATTCTCCCGTGAGGGTTTCCTAGAGAAAAATTTTGTGTTATTTTGTGGATGGTGTGTGATTTTATTTTATTTTTCTCTATTTTCCGCATTTTTTCTATTTCATGTAAGCAAAAAATATGTAACTAAATATTCTAGAATCTAATGGAATTTAACCTTCATAGTGTAGATTTTGGTTTTTCTTTATCAGATCTAGTGTGATGAATTGTGTTAGCAACATTACTTGTCTTCGGCATAGGGATATCAGGGTCTACAGGTTGCACAAGAAGCGCCCAAGCGCAGCACACAGAAGAAGTCCTTTTCAGACTTAAAATCAAGCGAGCGGGCATTTCATTCTTCAGCAAAAGAGCAGAACAGCGATTGATGGGAAATTGCAGTTTAACCGAGTCTCGTCAATAATAATGCTTAAAGTTTTAAGGGATTCAACGGTCGAAATCCTTCGGGAGGCATTCGCGAAATTGTGAGGGTCGTTGATCGCAAGCAGTTCAAGCGCAGTGTTATTTCCTGAGCTCGGAGTTCGTGAGTTCGAGGGGTGGACCATATCCCTTTGGTTGTGCGAAATTTCGAGTCGCGAAAAGTGTCTGAAGAAGGTCAACCGGCGTTGAACATCGCATCTCGGGACTTCGCGAAGGAAGAATGCCAAAGTCTAATACTCCACTCGCGAGGTCATGAGTAGTGAGAGGTGCTAGTACTTGGACCCTAGCCAGTAGTCACATATGGAGAGCGCTGACCAGAGGAGGATCCCTGCCAGTATCGTCGTCTCGGGAAGCGGGAGTTGAAGAAGAGGAACCAAGGGTCTCTGAATCGCGAATCATGAAATGAAAAGCACTTTCAAAGTTGGGCCCACAGTATCACGAAGCAGCCTCAGCCGTTCATCAGAGACACCTGGCGTGCGTGATGAGGCCCCTCGCCTTTTCGCCCATCGCAACTACGAAACGCAAGAAGCAACTCCATCTTTTCCCGATGCATGAGATGACGAGAGCGTTCAGGACCTGGGGCCCACAGTATTGTCAGGAGAATTCGAAGCCGTCAGATCTAGAGGGCGCGAGGCGCCAGATTAAGCCATCTCAGCGTTTCGCTCATCGCAACTTCAAGAAGAAAGAATTAACCCCTTCAATTCGTGAACGTCGAAAGAGCCTTGGGGATAAGCACACGGTCACAGCCCATGGTCACTTGTGAAAGAAAAAGTTGTTCAGGAAGGGCCGAAGACATCATGCATGATTCACAGAAGGAATTGCCGCGACCTCCAAGTGCCATTTGATTCGACCTCGGTCCTGGTTTTCGCTGGGAGTAAATAAAGGAGAGAAGGGGTGGGTGAAACCTCTTCTCATGCATTAAGTGTAAAGTATGGAAGGTCTGGCCAGCAGTCTGCTCGAGAGGGTCTTGTGTACCCGGTTCTTCAAAGAAGCCATGTCGAGTCTTCGACTAGCCAGAAGAGGTCTGCACACGCTAGATCAGCATTTACTAGCTCAGTTACTTTCCTGCAGGAGCCATTGCACAGTTAAGGAGGCGTCTGACAGAGAAAGCCCATCCAATTTTGGCTGAAGGGACACCAAGCTTTAGATGACCGCATGCGTTTCTGTGAGGCAATTTTCCCTGAGTATATAAACTCAGTCTTTGTAATTTGTAAGAGGGGGATGGTAGAGCGAAGCTCCCGATGGTAAAGTTTTAACAGACTCTAGTTCTCTGGTTATGCATATGTGTGTGAGATTTCTTGTTTTATGACAGATAGTCTTTCTTACTCCATCTAGTTTTCATCTATACTAAGAGATTTCATGATTGATTGATTCGCACAAATTATAGCAATCATGTTGTGATAAAGGATTTATTGTGGCACTATTGTTTTCTCTGGTTTTCTGCGTTTGAGCGTAAGAAGATCTTGCGTTTAGATGTCTTCTTCCACAGTCTATTAGGAACCTGATGTTTATGACAGACCTTTCCATCTCTCTAATACAAGTCTTCCCCCTACTCGCCCCTACTACAACTCACTGTTTGAATTTATCTAAGACCTCACTCGCCCATGCATGCCTAGCCTAGTTTCAGAGTTGGAACCACGTCGTTTGAGTGTACCTCCATTGGATCACCCCATTAAACAAATCGTGACATAAATTGATGGGCGTTGGGCTCTGCTCCTGCTGCAATCCAGGAGTGACTTCCAACGCTAACATTTCTAGCGCCGTTGCCGGGGACGAAGTTGAAAATTTTCCCCGGGATTGAACGACATTGAGCCTCTGATTCTGAAGGTGCATCGGGAATCAAAGCCTTTGAAGATTGCTACTGTGCACCTGGTGACTCCATTGTGACGACTCCACTAGAGCGAACCCGTTGTTTTAATTATGGCTTTCAGAGGCAGACATACGCGGTCTCATCCACAGTTGCCCCTAGCTACACCTGTAGCTGATCTGGAGGTGACTTTCAGAAAAGGAAAGGCCCCTAAAGGAGAAACTTCCACCATTGAATCAGGTAATCCGCTATCTCCTTCTATAGAAGCTCCTTTTTCTCCCCCTCAGCTTCCTAGAAGACCATTTTCTGAAGTTTCCCATTTCCTGAATTTCGGGAGTGTCCCTGCTGAGTTTTCCCCTCCCGGTTTGGGATCGGAGGGAGAAATCCTTGTCACTCCCCTTTTCCCTAAAGCCGTACCTGAGCATAGACCCAGGACCGCAAAATATTTCCCCACGCCTAGTTTTACCACTCCTGCACAAAGAGGAGCACCGGCTGACTTCAGTTCATTAGCTTTCTCCTTGAATCCTCTCTTGTTTCCCACTCCACTTCAGGACTCATTCCCAGTAGCCTCTTCGCGAACTCCTTCTCCTCTGAGTTCTCCTCCACCTGTTATTCCTATGGTTGGTGCTAATCCCCCTCTGAATAGAATGGATGCCATAGTCACTACTAGATACGCTCCCTTAGTCCTACCTCATCCTATGAATCCTCTCCCTTCTGGAGATTACTTGAAGTATATGCCCAAGTTCACTGGGGAAGGGGACATAACTGCAGAGGAGCACCTGGTTTCTTTCTATAGTTATGCAGACAACCTGAACATTGAAAATGAAGATGTCTGGATGAGAGTCTTCGTTCAGATCCTGGATGGCGAGGTGAGGAAATGGTTTAGAGGATTGGCCCCTGGATTTATTGCTGGTATCGAAGCCCTAGATGGTGTTTTCCTGAGGTAGTGGGGCGATAGGAAGGATTTCATGTATTACATGACAGAGTTTGGGTCTTTGAAGAAAATGGATGGAGAGTCTATCTCCGACTTCTCCAAAAGATTCAATAAGATGTATAACAAAATCCCTGCCAAGATACAGCCTTCAGAAGCCTCAGCCAAGATTTCTTATGCTAGTGCGTTTGGACCTGATTTTTGTCTGTTACTAAGAGAAAGGAGAGCCACCTCCTTAGCTCAAATGCAAGATGCGTCCATAGAAGTGGAATCCAATGTATTAGCAGCTGACAGACTGAGGAACAAGGCCGACGCAAACAGAAGAAAGGGAAGGTCGGAAGCCTCAACTTCTGGCCCATTAGTGCCCCACCCTCAAGTGGATGAACTGAACAAGATGGTGAAGTCTCTATCTGCAGAGATGGAGAGAATGCAAGTCGAGGGGAGGAAAGCATACAAGGGCTCTCAGAATGCCGAAAACAAAGGAGGTTTCAAGAGGCCGAACAATTTTACTCCCCTGAATGTGCAAAGAGAGAGGGGAAGAGACAGAGAAGACCAGAAAATTCAGGCCCCTTTCCAAAACAATTTTGTGGCCGAGGGGGAAGAAGGGGAAACAGATGAGCTGGATCCTGAAATCCATTGCTTCGGGGACACTCCTCCTTTTCCTCATCTCACTCAATCAGCATATGAGGAATCTCTCATGGACAGCCAGCTAAATGAACTGAGCAAGGGAGACAAGACTAGTGGCAGCCCAGGCAGGTATGATCTGCGTTCCAAGAAGAAGACAGTAGCACTTGATGTCCCTGAGCAGCCTACTAGAATAGAGAAGCCTACTAATGAAATAGCAGACAGTCATAGAGGTAAGAAGCCCCGACCCCTCTCTCCCATAGTTTAGAGGCATGTTCCCGAAATAAGAGAAATTCCAAAGCTTACATCTTCTTTTAATTTCGAGCATGAAATTCAAAAGATTAGAATTCTTGTACCCCTGACCGAGTTGATTAAACATGAAGGGTTCAAGAAAGGCTTCTCCGAGATTCTACACTCTGAGGTCCCATGCCTTCCCACAGACTCCATCAATCTACAAGATGAAAAGCCTGCAGTTATCCTAGGTCCTATGGTAGAAGATAGGAATGACTCATCCCCTCCCTTCTACACCTCCTTGAACATACATGATAAAGTGTTGCACAACTGCTTGATGGATTCAGGGGCTTCTCAAAATCTCATGCCCAAAACCATCATGGAAGAGTTAGGACTAGAATTCACTCGAGCCTATCATGACCTCTATTCTTTCGACTCCAGGAAAGTTCAATGTCTTGGGGTTATCAAAGACTTGGTCGTGACCTTGTTTCAGTTGCCTATGAAAAGTGTGGTCATGGATATTGTAGTGGCTGATGTTCCCCCTAAGTTCGGTATGTTGTTGTCGAGGTCTTGGATAAAAAGACTGGGGGGAACCTTGCAAATGGACCTCACATATGCTACTATCCCAGTGTTTGGAGGAGAGCATAGAAGACTATACAGAGAATCCCAACTGGCCTATATAATCAGTGATGAAGCTAATCCTACCAACCATCCCATTTTCGCCTTAGACACTGATTTAGGTTCTAGTTTACTGCAGCTCACTCATGCCCCCGAGCCTCCTCTTGAGCTCAGAAATTAGCCCACCACTACTCATGAACTCCCTCCCTCCATCACCCCTGTTTGGAAAATGTTTTTTGATGGAGCCTGTTCCATGGAAGGCGCTGGTGCTGGGGTGTTTTTTCTGTCACCTGCCTAGGAAACCGGTTCTCTGTCATACAAGCTGGAATTTGAAACCACCAACAATGTGGCAGAATATGAAGCCCTTGTTCTAGGATTGAGAGCTGCAAGGGAAATGGGAATTCAGGAGATAGCAGTGTTCGAAGATGCAAAGTTGGTGGTCCAACAGATCAGAAGCGCTTATCAGGCTAAGCACCACCAACTCAGAAATTACAGGAATGAAGTATGGGACCTAATTGACAATTTCTTCTCAGCCTTCAACATCTCTTTTGTTCCAAGGGAGAATATTGCTATGGCCAATTCTCTAGCTATTTCAGCTATCCAGTTCAAGGTCCCTCAGCCGTCTATGGCCAAATATGATGTTGAGATAAAATATAGGCCCTCTGTACCGGACAATGTCAAGCATTGGAAGGTATTCGAAGATGATCTGGAAATCGAAAAATTTATCCAATCAGTTGATGAATTTTCTGCGTTGCACATTGATCAGGATCCTGACCTGGAAGGTGACCCTCACCCTAAGGTGTTTTTAAATAAAATTTCTAACCACCAGATTATTCAGCTGCCTAGCAATCACATTCCGAGGGGACTTATTCCTTTAGAAATATTGTTTGACAAGAATGACGTGGCAGTGAAGGGTAGAGTTTTAGATGAAGGTGCCGACACAGCCGAGTGCAACATTGGCACACTGGAGGAGCCTAAGTTTGTCAAGCTATCAAGGAGTTTGACCACAGAGCAGAGGGTCGAATATGCTGAGTTGCTGAAAGAATTTGCTGATGTGTTCGCATGGACTTACGAAGACCTCAAGACATATGACACATCCGTCATTGAACACAAGATCCCATTGAAGGAAGGGGCTAATCCATTTAGGCAGAAGCTGAGACAGATAAATCCCATGTTGTTGCCTGTTATGGAGAAAGAAGTAAAGAAGTTGTTGGAGGCCCAAATCATCGTCCCCCTGAGATATTCCGAATGGGTGGCCAATTTGGTCCCGGTAAGGAAGAAAAGTGGAGAGATCGGGCTTTGTGTCGACTTCAGGAATCTGAACAGGAGCTCAAAGAAAGACAACTACCCCCTGCCCAACATGGAACACATATTGCAGAGGGTAATCGGTGCATCTAGGATCTCCATGATTGATGGTTTTTCTGGTTATAATCAGATATCGGTTATGCCTGAGGACAGAGAAAAAATGGCCTTCACCACTCCTTGGGGCACATTCATGTATGCCAAAATTCCTTTCGGACTGATGAATGCAGGAGCGACGTTTCAGCGAGCCATGGACATAGCCTTCATCGGGGAGAAAGACAAGTTTGTGGTGATATATCTAGATGACATAACAGTCTTCTCGAGGTTGGATAAAGAGCATTGATGTCACCTGAGAAAGGTTTTCTCAAAATGTCGAAGGTTCAGCCTTTCTCTAAACCCCAAGAAGTTTTTATTTGCTATGGAGGAAGGGAAGCTACTAGGCCATATAGTATCGACAGAAGGGGTGAGGATTGATCCTAGCAGAGTGGAGGCAATTCAGACCCTGTCGCTTCCCAGATCAAAGAAGGAAATTCAGGCCTTTTTGGGGAAGATTAATTTTCTGAGGAGATTCGTCTCGAATTTTGTTGAACTGGTGAAGCACATCACAGCTATGCTCAAGAAGGAGAATGAAGTAAAATGGACGGTCGAACCTAGGGAATCTTTTGTCCAAATAAAAAGAGCATTGGCTGAGGCACCTGTGCTGATCAGTACTGACTATTCCAAAGATTTCCTAATCTTCTCTTTCGCTTCTTTTGATACAGTAGCAGCGGTCTTGCTGCAGAAAAATGAGGAAGGGCGAGAGCAGCCTATTGCCTTTTTCAGCAGGGCATTAAGAGATGCAGAGGTCAGGTATGAAATCATGGAGAAGCAGGCCTATGCTTTAGTGAAAGCTCTCAAGTCTTTCAGAGTCTATGTCTTGCACTCAAAGGTGACCGCTTATGTTGCTTCGACCTTTGTGAAGGACATCCAGGTACAGCCCGACATAGACAGGAGGAGAAGTAAATGGATAGCCAAGATCCTAGAGTTTGACTTAGAAATAAGGCCTACCAAATTGATCAGAGGTCAAGGCTTAGCCAAGCTGCTGGATGAAGCCAATTGCCAAGCTTTGGGGGTAGGTTTCATGAACGAATGCTCAGGAATTCAATGGAGTCGGTTGCCTGAAACAGACCCTCAAGGAGAGCCCCCATTGGCCTGATGTCCTTGGTATAAGGATGTCATATATTTTCTGCAGGAGTTGAGGCCCCCAAATGGCCTGCAAAGGAACAAAGCGAGAGCTCTGAAGCTTTGGGCAGTCAGGTACTACCTTATTGATCGAATTTTATACTGGAAGGACCCCCTGGGGATGCTTTTAAAATGTATGGATCCACAAGAGGCCGACAGGATCATGGTTGAATTTCACAGCGGCCTATGTGGAGGGCATCATTCCTGGAAGACTACAGCTCACAGAATTCTTAGAGCTGGGTACTACTGGCCCACCTTGTTCGTTGATGTCCATAGAGGAGTTAGAGCCTGTATCACATGCCAAAGATTTTCAGGAAAGCAGCAGCTCAAGTCTCTGCCTTTGCAGCCTGTAGTGGTTTCGAGACCTTTCCAGCAATGGGGCCTGGATTTTATTGGAGAAATACACCCTGCTTCCAGTGGGCAGCACAGATGGATCCTGACTGCCACGGTTTCTTTACTAAGTGGATCGAAGCCATCCCCACCAAGAGTGCTTCCCACAAGGTAATCATTGGATTCCTGGAAGACCTCATCACAAGATTCGATTGCCCAAGGAAGATCGTTATAGGTAATGCAGCCTCATTCAAGGCTGAACCGCTGGTTAAGTTCTGTGAGCGATTCGAAATCAAGTTGATTCACTTCAATCCGTACTATCCCCAGGGAAATGGTTTAGCAGAATCCTCCAATAAAAGTCTCATAAGGATCATCAAAAGGTTATTGGAGGACAACAAAAGGGCTTGGAATTCAAAGCTAAAATTCGCTCTATGGGCTGATCGGGTGACTACAAAGAGATCTATAGGCACCTCCCCTTTCCAGTTGGTATACGGAGCAGAAGCTGTTTTCCCTTCTCAGTTGGCCATTCCTATAGCAAAATTCTTCTGGGATTATCAAGAAGAGCCCAATGATATGATCCAAAGAATTCATCAGCTGGTAGAAGTCCAGCGGGCCAGAGAGCAGGTAATGATTAGGATTCAGGACCATCAACAGAGGATCAAGCAGGTCTTTGATAAGAAGGCAAAGAAGGAGGAGTTCCAAATAGGAGACCTGGTACTGAAATGGGACACTCCTAAGCAAGACAAGGGCAAGCATGGTAAATTTGAAGCCCTGTGGATTGGGCCTTTTAAAATCTCTGAAGTCTTCTCAAATAACACATATCGGCTACAAGATTTGGAAGGCGAAGAAGTTTTTAGCAGCCCAGTAAACGGGCATTTTCTTAAAAAATGTTTTGTCTGAGCCTTCAGTGGCTCCTATGTTTGTAAATATCTTCCTTTTTGTTCTTTGCTTTCACTTTTATTCTTTCGTCTTAGTAGATGACTCCATAGCCCAATAGCAAGGCACTGGACTACAAAATAAGTCCTTAGAGCATCACAGGGATGACTCTATCCCCCATGGAGCCTAATGTTAGCAACATTACTTGTCTTCGGCATAGAGATATCAGGGTCTGCAGGTTGCACAAGAAGCGCCCAAGCGCAGCACACAGAAGAAGTCCTTTTCGGACTTAAAATCAAGCGAGCAGGCATTTCATTCTTCAGCAAAAGAGCAGAACAGCGATTGATGGGCAATTGCAGTTTAACCGAGTCTCGTCAAGAATAATGCTTAAAGTTTTAAGGGATTCAACGGTCGGAATCCTTCAGGAGGCACTCGCGAAGTTGCGAGGGTCGTTGATCGCAAGCAGTTCAAGCACAGTGTTATTTCCCAAGCTCGGAGTTCGTGAGTTCGAGGGGTGGACCATATCCCTTTGGTTGCGCGAAATTCCGAGTCGCGAAAAGTGTCTGAAGAAGGTCAACCGGCTCTGACCATCGCGTTTCAGTACTTCGCGAAGGAAGAATGCTAAAGTCTAATACTCCACTCGTGAGGTCACGAGTAGCGAGAGGTG